>JAASGT010000150.1:0-43465 GCA_023334315.1 Globisporangium alternatum | reverse complement strand
GAGAGCACAACAAAATGGCGGATCTACTCGCGAACATTGCGATGGATTCGAGAGGAAGCAGGATCCTTCTACCAGACGCACCAGGTCTTGAAAGAGAGCGGCTCAGCCGAGTGCAGAGCTACATGGAGAACGACATCCGAGGAATGCCGTCGAAACTGAGGCAGGCAACGATCACGCACTCGCTCAGACAGTTTCAGAGCTCTTAAGCCGCAACAGTAACTAAATAGAATATCTTCCTCTCTCTCACAGGTCCGTCACGCATTTTGTGTGCGCTACCGCTAAGCGCAATTTGGAGTTCAGCTATGAACGCTCAACTCGTATGAGGTAACCCTTGCGCGCGCGGGATGTATCATCGCTGATTCACGACACACGAGGTTTCACCGAGCTCGGGTATGTCTTGTCGGTGAGTGATGGTCGACAACAAGTCACTTGTTCATGGGCGCCTCATCAGCTGGGCATCGTCGCTATTGTAGCTCCACAATCACCATGAACGCCCCACAGAAGAATCCAGATGGCAATACACCGCCGACCAGCTCGATCTTGGTGTATTGAAACCCGTCGGACCTCGCGAAGTCCTCTTCTGGGATCCAGTCGTACTTGATGCGGTTTGTGAACGTGCAGTGCTTAAGGAGGCGCTTCAGCGGCCAGTAGACGACTCGACAGTGCACTGGGTACCCGCACTAGTCGCTCAGACACACGGACAGAGCGTCGAGGGGAGTCCTTTCCCAGGCAGGAGTGGTGGGAACTGTACTCTCTCCGAGTAGATCACGTGCTCCAGGACGTCCTCCACGTCCTCATGAAAGTAATCGTCGTCGTCGTCTTCAAGTAACAACTGAGTCAACAAGTACATGCAAGAGATTATATTCTTTTCTGGCTTGGAAGGCCGCAGATAAACTATTGATCAAACTGACGGAGAACTGCTACGGTACAGTAGTAGCGAAACACACTCTACAAAACAAGACATACACTTCAGTGGCCAGCTCTAATAAGCCGCAGCGGACGAAGACGGGGTCGGACTTGGTGATGGGGAGTTAGGGGTGGTTTTGGTGGCGACTGGCACTGGTGTGGCCTTTGGTGTACTGGTAGGCGTCTGGGCCGTCACGCCTCCAGTCGTCGTCCCAGTCGCTCGGGTGGCGGCGTTGTACAATGCCCAGGAGCGAGTGAGTCCGTCGTCCATCTTGACCTTGGCGAGACGCGCAAGGGCCGCTGGTTGGTCGATCGTGGCGTAGTTCACATACAACAGCGAGAGCCAGGCGTCGGTCGAGGACGCGTCCACGACGATGGACTCCTTCGAGAGAATGTCGTCCCACTCCTCCTTGACGAACTTGGCGCTGCGCACGATCTCGTTGATTGGCGAGACCGGAATCATCTGGATGCCATGGATGCAGTACTTCTCGGCACTGAACCACGTGGCGTAGTCCACCTTGTTGTCGAAGAAGATGCCCGTGACGTGGTTGCGCACGAACTCGGGCGGATGCAGCTTGTTGTCGTTGTCCATGAGGAAGTACGTGCGCACGGCGCGCGCGTCGATACGCAGCATGAGGCTGCCGAGGTCCTCAACCGCCTTCCGGCCCGTGACCTTGCCCCAGAGCATCATGCCGTAGAGGAAGTTGATGTCTTCCGAGGTACTCTCCTGGTCCTTGCCATCGGCCATGGGCGTGACGCCGTGTGAGTACGAGTGGCCGAGAAACCAGGAGAAGTGGCGAAACGTCGGGAAGAACTTGTCCTCGGAGCTTGGGTTGGTCACGTCGCGCAGCAGCGTCCAGACCATCGTCTCCAGCTCGGGCATGCGGCTCCACGTCGGGTCGAGCTTCTTGAGCATGGCCGAGGCCGTGACCCAGTAGCCATAGTGGTAGTGGTGGTCGTTGTACACGCCGTTGCCAAAGTCCACGTTCACATCGTTCGCCGTGAAGAGCTGGCTGCTGATCACGCCTCGGTACGACGTCTCGTAGACAAGCGGTGAGGCCCACGTGTTGGTCAGGAACGGCTCGATCAGCGTCTTGAGCTTGGTCAGGCACGTGGTCTTCAGGGTCGTGTCCGTGCCGACGATGGATGCATCGGCCGCCATGAGGCAGAGCGACGCGTACTTCTGGTACGCCTTGCCGTTGAAGTAGTAGCTGCCGTCCTTTGCGAGGGTCCAGTCGCTCGCGATGTCCTTCTCGAGCTCCGTCTTGATCTGGGCAGCGGCAGTAGTCGAGGCCTTGCGAGGCGGGTAGAAGTCGATCTCCGTGGTCAGCTCTGGCTCCGACAGCGACCACTTGATCGACGAGCCAATCTTGCGGGCGACTTGTCCAGCCATGGCACCACGAACAGTCGACTGGAGCGTGATCGTGCCCGTGGAGTTGGCGCTCTTGGCGGACGCCCCCATTGAGTCGATCTGATGCTGGAACGCAAAGTGCAGCAAGCCCTTCGTGTCGCACGAGGTGCCATCCACCGCCCAGTTGAACGAGTACTTGGTACGCGACTCGACCGAGATCGTGCCGCCAAGCACAGTGCACGCGGCAAAGTCGTCGTAGATATCCACCGATGCGTTCTCAGGAAGCACAGCGATGCGGAGCGAGCCCGTGTACGCTGCGGACGCCGCAATGGCCTTGCCAGTGTCGTCGATCTTGAAGGTCGCGGCGCTGCTCGTGTAGAGTACCCACGTCTGTTTGTTCTGGAGCTCGATGACGTACTTGCCGTTGTCGCCCTGTGTCAACTTGGTGATGGCGTACTCGGACACGATCTTGGGCGTGAGGCCGTTGTACTTGGACGAGATGAACGCCATGCCGTTCACGACCGAGGACTCCATGCACTGGTCGCTCTGGGCCGCGTCCGTGCCGGTGCAGATGCGCAGACTGGCGCCGAGGTCGCTCCAGTCGTAGATCTCGTAGTTGGGCTTCGCCGTGAACTCCTGGGCCGAGAGCGTGAGGTCGTTGTGGTACTCGTGCAGGTAGAACCGGATCTTGTCATCCTTGAGCCCGGCCTTCTGGCGGTGCGTGTACGAGTAGCACGCCTGAAGCCCGTACGGCGCCTCCTTCACGGGCAGCTTGATCGCGTACGGGTTGGACCAGGCCGGGTTCGCGACCGTGTTGCGGTCCTTCTCGGTCGTGTGGATGAGGTTGCCCCACCACTTGTTCGTCGGGATCGGGCGCTCTCCCTTGGTAATGATGTCCTGCGCGACGTTCACGATCGGCGCCATCTTGGCGAGACCGGCGTTGCGCTTGAAGAGCGTCTCGGACGGCGCCTCGGTCGAGAAAGGCTGCAGGAAGCCACCACTGGATGTGGAGTTGGCGCCTGAGCTCGCGTTATCGCCGTAGTCACTATCGCTGTTGGTGGTGCTAGACGCATTGTCATCATCGCTCGAGACTGGAGCAGGCGTTGGCGTGCGAGTGGCGCTTGGCTTGGACGTCGATGGGGTGACACGCGGCGTTGTCACCTTTGGCGACGGCACTGGACTGACAGTCGCTTTAGCTCCGATCGTGGTTGATTCACTACTGGGGACAGGAGCGCTCTGTTTGACGTCGTCGAGTGCATGCACCGTGCCTTCCGTGTAGTCCGAGTCGGCTCCGACAGTGTTGGCGCTGTAGTCCCAGTCCGGTTGGGTCGTGTGGCTGTTCGCCGACACGGCGCCGCAGACGCTGAGCGCCGCGAGCAGCCAGCAATTGAGAACCTTCATCGTCTTGTCGGATGTTGGTTGTTGGTGATGTGCGTGGTTGATGGCAAATTGCGGAATGAGCGATCACTTTGGACTGCGACTGTTGCTGGTTGTTGAACAGAAGAGAGAGAGAGAGAGAGAGAGAGACAGCAGCACATGCTTGTTCGCTCGTCAAGAAAGAGCAACACGAGTTGTTTGCTTGGTTGCTTGCGGCCGACGGTGTCCGCTCGCTCGCTCACAAGAAGTACAGCTGCTTTTCTTATTCACATGTCCACCGTGAAACGTATCTTTCTTGTCGTTCCTGGCGCTTGCTGGACGCAGACGAGACGGACAAAGCAAAACAGAAAGACCTTGGTGGTCTACGTGTTGTGAAGCTCAAGGCAGCCATGGCTGCTGCTAATCTCCTTTCGGATCGAGCTAGTACCCATAGTTCATCGTCTGCATGGGTGGTGCGCTCGGAAACCAGCTGGCAGTCAGCGCTTCAAAACGCATTGATCCACAAACAGCCAGTCCATGTGGTTTGCATGCGGCTGACCGACGCTTTGACCTTAAGCCACCGGACGACGGTTTGGTTTGGTTTCGCACCCATGTGAGCGAACGGCGCACGCGACTGGCTTTCTACCGATCGAGCAACCCAAATCCAAAGCCAGCCACAGACGCCGGCCGGTCCAGCCCAGCTGCGGACGCACGCTCGTGGCAAGATGTTCCCCCACATGGATTCGCTTCTGACCTCGTGTGGCTTCAATGATCGACGGTATGTCCAACGCAGTTCATATCAAAAGGCGCCTTGATACCTTAGACGACCGACCGCCAAGATGTCCGTTGGGCTTTTACGTTCTGATTGATTGAAGCGGCGCAAGAACAACTGGATTCTCTTGGATGATGACTTCGCGGGACGGCTTGCGGACGGCCGCCACAGATCCAATCCCATCTGGTGTGCACGAACATTCCGCCCTGCTGACGAGCGCGTCAGCCTCGTTCTGTGTCTCTCGCTCACCTCAACGAGGAGCACACTCGGCATTGTTGAATGAAGTTGCTCAGTCGGATGCCGGGCCGCGATCTGCCGAGTCGCATGGGCATCGTGGCGTTGGCTGTGGACAAGCCTCGCGTGGCTGATACACTGTGGTCGTGTCTTGGATAGAACGGATTGGTCATGATGACGGACGGACGCAGACAACACAAGCGGACGTCATGATTGATGAAATGCACACTGTCCAATGGTAAACACCGTGCACGCCTGTCCAACTGGAATTGGGAAGTTCATCAATCAGCGCCAAGAGACTGGGGCGACATAGTATATACCAGACCGAGCTGGTTCCTCGCAGCCTCACCCGTGACCAAAGCGTTCAAAGGCACACGCCTCTCTGTGCGGTGGTTGGGATGCAACTCTGGTCTCCGTTCGGTCACGAGAGGGGGGAGCCAGTTGAGTTCAGCTTGACTTGATGATGCGCGAACGAAATCCAAATCTTGAATTCGGTTCAGTGAACGCACCGAACCACCAACAAATCGAACGATTAGCCACGATGTGAACCCGACAGCCAACTCACGACGCTCCCATGGTCAATCGCCACCACCAGCGCACACAGCACGCAACCTCCACTCCAGATCTGGAAAAGCCCTTTGCGCCTCACACCCTCGGCCGAGCAGTGGAGCGAATGCACGAGCGGGCGGAACTGCCGAATGGAGTCCGCCAGAGAGGAACGCGCAGAGCTGGTTCGCAGAATCCCATGTTGAGGATCATTTGTGGTTCCTATTGACTTTATGTTAGCTCGTACTTTGCCAGCACTCCATGTGGCTGCTGCACGAGGTTGCTGATCTGCTGCACGTTGAAGGCTTACGAAAAAGGATGGTGGACGCAATGTAAACGAGTGCTCGCGGCCATTCGTTGTGGCAAAAAGAACTGCAGAGCTGGACAAGTATGTACTCGCAGCCTGCATCTTTCAGCTGATCTCACTCTCACTGAAGCCCTGGAGGCAGTCTCCTCCGTTTGTTATCCGATTGCCTATCAATCCAAGTTGGAATCCAAGTCTAGCTACAAGGCTTGCTACACTCGAAACTGCTGCAACAACGGCTACAAACCAAACCACTACGCTCTCACAACCAGTCGCTACGACCAGCGCATGCAACAGCGAGCTGCACACGAGATCTAAAGACGCTCTCCTAGCCCATTTGCGCCTCGCTCGCCTACTGGAGCGAGCGCACACGTTGTAGGAAAATCTCGAAAGCCAGCGCTCTCGCTGCAAAGCGCACACAGATGACGCGTCAGCTTTGCTGCAAGTAAAACTTCGAGCGGTGCCAAACGCGTACCTGTGCGAACGCGCAGAGCTGGTTCGCAGAATCCGTTTGCGATCTTTCGAGGTTCCTGTTTGACTTTATGTTAACTCGTACTTTGCCCGCAGTCCATTTGGTGGGTGGTGTGGAGAAGCTCGAGGCTGCTGATGTGCACGTTGACGCATGCTTCAAAGGCTCGTGTGGATGCGGATGTATGAGGAGGCTATGAATTCGAAAGAGTCTCGTGTTCATTCGCTGTGGCGGAGACTGCAGCGTTGGACAACCACTCGCTGTCTGCATCGCTTCAAGTGACCATCACTCATCGATCACAGCTCTGTACCCATTCACCTCCATTCATTTTCAAAGTCAAATCAAATCCAATCTAGTACTGAAGGTTGTTTACACTCGGAACTGCTGCAGCAACGGCTTGCGCTGCTCGATCGCAGGCTTCTCGACCTGGCGAAGCAGCTTGAAGATGCCTGTGCCCAGCGGGATGGGAATGCCCATGATGATGCACTCGCTCACGCCCACGATCGCATCCGTGCGCGAGTGGACCGCGGCATCGAAGAGGTGGTCGGTCGTCTTCTCAAAGGACGCGAGCATGAGCACGCTCTCCTTCATCTTGGCGATGCCGAAGCGCGTGATGCCCAGTACCTCGCCCTTGAACGTCATGATGTCCGAGAGCAGCATCAGGTGGCGCCGGTCAATGCCGATGCCGTACGCGCTCATGATGTAGCTCACCTCCGAGCTGATGAGCTCGCGCGCGGCCTCAATGCCGAGCGTCTTTTCCACCTCGATAATGTGGTTCGACGTCGTGTTGAGGCCGTCGACGCCCGGGATGCCCATCACTTCCGCGAGGCCGTAGCCCTCCACCAGCAGGTGGTGCGCCTTGCCGCTCGACTTGGCGCTTGACTCCTCGTAGTTAATCACCGCGCGGTTCACGGTCGGGATGCCCTGGACGATCACGCCCGGAAGCTCCGCCTTCAAAGCCTGCATGGCAAAGTACGCGCCACGCGTGTCGCCCTTGGAGCCCTTGTAGTTCGACGGTGCGAGGATGCGCAGCTTGTCTGGGCAACGCGCGTTCAAGAGCACGTGCTGCTCCTTGAGCAGACGCAGCGCACCGCGTGGACCGATGCCACAGGCGCCCAGGATGCTGTTGCGCACTGAGCGCGCGTTGATGTCTAGGTGCAGCTGGTCGATCGCCTCCATGTCGAGCTTCACCGAGAGGTACGCCTGGTCGCGCGCAAAGACCTCCTTGATGTGCACAGCGATCTCGCCGAGCGTCGTCTTCTCGATCTGGCCCTTGACAATGCGCGCCGAGCGCTCGTCGGTCTTGCACACGAGCGCGGCCGTGATAATAGGCGTGCTGATGTTCTTCGACGCGTTGATGATTTCCTTCAGGCGTGGCACACCGAGCGTGACGTTCATGCTCGCGACACCGGCAAAGTGGAACGTCTTGAGCGTCATCTGCGTACCGGGCTCGGAGATCGACTGCGCGCCGATCGCGCCCACCGCCTCGCCGGGTTCCATACGCGCGCGGTGGTACTTGTAGAGCGACATTTCCAGCAGCTTCTCCACCTGCTTGTCCGTGATGCGGCACGCGTTGTGCGAGAGCAGCCACGCGGCCTCCTCCTTCTCGACGCTGCCGTCGATGGCTGCGCGTTCGCGCCACTTCATGATCGCCTTCTTGTTCTTAAATTTCTCCTTCTCCCAGGACGGCAGGCCGACGTTCTGCAGCCCCTTGCGCTTGTACGTCACTGTGTCCAAGTCCATGTCTTCATCTTCATCCTCGTCGTTGTCCGAGGCCAACGCTGGGTCCTCCGCCTTGACAAGGCGCTTGCGGCCCGCGACCACCTTGGTCACCTTCTCGAGCTTCGTGGACACTTTGACCTTCTTCTCAAGCTTGACCTTCTCGTCGCGCTCGCTCTTCAGCGCCGCCTTCGCCGCGCTCGTGGACGCCTCCTCGTCAAAGGCCTTGTCTAGGCGCGCCGCGTACGTGCTCATGGCCTTGTCCATCGAGTGGAGGCCCGTGACCGTGCGGTTCGCCGCGATGCTCGTCGCCAGCGAGCCCAGGAACTCTTCGATCTCGATCAGGAACTTGCGGCCCGTGGGCAGGATCGCCTGGAACTCCTTGCGCTGCACGGCCTTCTTGGCCAGCTGGCGGAGCTCAAAGGGCAGCAGCGATGGTGACTCGCGGTCCGGAAGCGTGCTGCGGATGTGCTGCAGCAGCCGCTGAAAGTCCACGGGACGGTCGTCGCCCTCCATGTACGCTGGGTTCAAGCCATCATCGCCGTACGTGAACTGCACGACCGAGCCTTCCGAGTTGCGCACCGTCTGGTCGTACTGGCACGACAGGTCCTCGAGCGCCTTCATGAGACGACGCGCCATGTAGCCCGTCTCGGCGGTCTTGACGGCCGTGTCGACCAGCCCTTCACGGCCGCCCATGGTGTGGAAGAAGAACTCGGTGGCGGTCAGCCCACTGTAGAATGAGTTAGCCACGAAGCCCTTGGCTGCGGCGTGCAGCGCGTGTGGCAAAAAGTGAGGGAGTGTGCGGTTCACGAAGCCCTCGGGCACGCGCTTGCCGCCCACCGACTGCTGGCCCACGCATGCCATCATCTGCGAGATGTTCAACGCACTGCCCTTGGAGCCACACTCAGCCATAATGCGCGGATTGTTGTGGAATGGTAGCGAGCGCATGCACTCGGCGCCGGCCGTCTCACGCAACTTGCCCAGCAGGCCGTTCAGGTCGCTCTCAAGCGACTGGATCGCGTTGCAACCGGGCTTGAGTGACAGTTTCCCGCGACGGTAGTCCTCAATGGCGGCATTTGCGGCGTCGTAGCCGTCGTTCAACAGCACGCGCTTCTTCTCCGCGAGCTCGTCCGAGGGCGTAACGTCGTCAATGCCAATCGAGAAGCCCTTGAAGTTGCCCAACCAGCGCGCACAGAGCTTCGCTAGGCGGTTCATGCAGCGCGCAGCCTCGTGCGGGCCGTGGTCGCGGATCAAAACGTAAAAGAGCCCCTGCTTGGAGCCGTCGCCAAGCGTCTTCTTGCCCAGGTTGCCGCACATGAGCTCACTGTTGCGAAAGCACACGTAGCCGTCCTTCCAGCACATGACCTTGTTGTCTGTGTAGTTGCGCTCCTTGAGCTCCAGGTTTACAAGCACGTTCGTCTGTGAGTTGGGCTTGATAAGCATGTTGATCACCTGCTTGCCCGTCCAGAGGCGCATGGGCAGGATGATCGCCGGTGGCGGAAGCTCGACGTGGTCCAGCGCGTCGCCCATGATCGCGATTGCCTGGCAGAACTGCTCGCGGTTGAAGAACACGTTCTTCTGCGTGAGCAGGTACGCCGCCGTCAAAAAATCCTGGGTCGCCGCGACCAGAGGCTCGCCATTACGGGGCGTGATCAAGTTCTGCTCGACGCCCATGAGCGTGATCGCCTCGGTACGCGCCTCCTCGGTCTGTGGCAGGTGCATGTTCATCTCGTCACCATCGAAATCGGCGTTGTACGGTGAGCAGACGCACTCGTTGAAGCGGAACGTGCGCCACGGCATGACCTTGACGCGATGGGACATGATCGACATCTTGTGCAGCGACGGCTGACGGTTGAAGAGCACGATGTCGCCATCCTCCATGTGGCGCTCGACAATGTCGCCGATCTTGAGCTCGTCGGCCAGGCTCGCGCGGTCGCCGTAGTTCAGGTTCTTGGTGAACTTCTGGCCCTCGATGCGGATCACGTTGGCGCCCGGGTGCACGTTGGGGCCGTTCACGACGCACTTGCGTAGCTTCTCAATGTTGTACCGCGTCACCTTCTCCGGGTACGTCATCGTCTTGGCCACGTGCTCGGGCACGCCGACCTGGTCGATGCGCAGGTTCGGGTCCGGGGAAATCACGGTACGCCCCGAGAAATCCACACGCTTGCCCGACAGGTTGCCACGGAAGCGGCCCTGTTTGCCCTTCAGCCGCTGGCAGAGGCCGCGGATGCCGCTCTTGGAGCCCGGGAGCTTCACGAGCCCCGGCGTGTCGCCGTTGATGAGCTGCGCGACCTGGATCTGCAGGAAATCCCAGTCCTCCATGACCATTTTCAAGGACGCACCCTTTTCGAGCGCGGCTCGGAGCGCAAAGTTGACCTGCACGATCTCCTGGAGCTTGACCGTGATGTCGTCCTCGTTGCTGCCGGTGCCGCCATCCATGGCGACCGACGGACGAATGCACACGGGCGGCACGAGCACCGAGTTGAGGATGAGCTTTTCGGGGCGACCGCCGATCGCGTCGACCCAGAGCAGTTCGCAGTCCTGGTCCGGGATCTGCTGAAAGAGCTCCATGACCTTGAGCGGGCTGAGGTCTTCTTGGGCCTTTGGCAGGTGGAGCCCCACGTCCGGATTGATCGCCTGGGCTTCCGAGAACTGAGCCACGAAGACGTTGCGCAGGTCGTGCGCCGACTTGGCGCGGTACTTCTCATGCACGAGCTTCAGCGTCGTGCTCGTGACCTTGCGCACCGTGCCGTTGATGCCTGTGCAGTACGGACACTTAACCGTCTTCTTACAGATCGCCGAGATCTTCTTGCGCAGGCCGATCAAGCGGAGAACGTCGGCGCGTGGATCGCGCATGCGGCGCAAGAACGCGTCGCGCTCGTTCGGCGGCAGCAGCACGCGCGAGCATTCTTTGCAGATGTTCTGCAGGATCTCCGTGATCGCCTTGAAGTACCCGATATGGAACACCGGCAGCTCGAGCTATAAGACAATGACGAGATTACTGTTAGTCAATGTTGTTGGGCGTGTACCCATGTGGAGATTGTGATGGAAAACGCACCTTGATGTAGCCAAAGTGGCCGACGCAGTCTGCCAGGCGCAGGTTACACGTCTACCATATCAGAGCGCAAGCAATGAGGTTACGTTAGATATGTTCATACACGCTCAAGCGAGAGAGCGATTACGGATGGCTGGTCACGTACGTCGCACGTGTCCTTCTTGTTGGAGACACCGAGGCGCTTATCCAGCACGCCGTCGAGCGCTGGATCGCGAGACGGCATCTTAAATAGGTCCCTACAATACACACAAACACATACGCACATAGTAACAACACAGTCAGTCGTTATGACCGAATGAACTCAAGGCAGCCTCTAGACGACTAATGGACGTACTTGGAGTGAATGCGCAGCTCGGACATGCGCATCATGTCGATGTCGGAGAGCAGACCGAAGTTCAAGTGGCTGATCTTCGCCGGGCGGTCGTTCTCGAGCACGAACTGCTTCACGAGCGGGTTGCGGCGCTCGGCGCGCACGCCACCGGGGGCGCCACCGCCGTTGCCGAAGCGGGTGCTCTGCATCGCTCGCTGCTTGTCTACTGGTCGGGTCGCGATGAGAGAGACACGAGCGGGTAGCTCACGGACAGCAGGATACGCTGGGTCGAGTGGAGGGCGTGTGCGAGGCACCAGAAGATGGCTCTGGTCGCTTCTCGTGGACGCGCTTCTGTCTGGAGAACGAACGCGAGCTTTGTGTGTGTCGCTTTGCGGTTTGCTGGTGGTTGGTGGCGCTGGTGGCGCTGTGTGATTAGGTCCAAAGCTGTCTCAACGTGTGCGGACACTCTGTTAAGAACACCCTCGCTTTAGTGACAGATAAGACGTATTCCTCGCCAGTTTACATCAAAAGCTGCCTTTGATAACAGCCTTCTACAATAACGATCAAGCATGGGGCGTGGCGAGTACTACCGCAACAAGTACGGCAACGGCGGACGCGGTGTCGGCCGTGGGCGTGGCCGCGGCGACGACACAGGCGGCGAGCGTGAGTACGGCTCTCGAGGCCACTCGCCGTCGGGTCCACGCTACGGAAACGGAGGTCGCGGTCGCGACCGAGGCGGATACGCGAGTGCGCCACCAGCAGCTCCGAGCACTGCGGCGGCTGTGGCGCTCAGCTGGGAGCAGCTGGGCGGCATCCTGCAGGACATCCACAACCGCAACTACAACGCCTATCACGACCTCGAGCGCGTCTTTGCCTATACGAGTACCAATCTCAAGTTCCGCCTGGCGTTCGACCACATCCAGGGCGATCCGTACGCGAGCCCCTCGCGCGCACACGTGCAGGTTGAACCAGTGGCAGCGGCGTTCCCAGCCGAGATGCACAGCGAGAAAATCCGCAATGTTGCGTTGTGCGACTACCTAACGCGTGCGTTTGCCGCGAGCGCCAAGAGCGCCGGCGCGGACGCCAAGACAGGTACAATATGGATGGTATCGTGCTTCCTATGCTCTGCTGTCTCTATGGCTCGTACACTGACTGATGCTGTTGTTACTGTATACTGCGTATCAACAGTGAGCGACTCGTACCACGGCGCGAAAGGCGGCGACATCACGATTGACGCGCCGGGCCAGCACGTGATCGAGCGGTCGTCCGTGATGGTCCTGGACGACGGCACCATTGAGGCGCGTTTCAACATCAACCTGCCGGCTCGCGGGCGCAGCATCTGCGGCGACTGGGCGTACGCGATCCTGGTCGAGACGCTTCCCAAGCTGGTTGAGAGAGCGCTCGTGCTGAAGAATCTGGACGTGAGCCACCTCTGGACGCACATCCGCTCCGTTGAGGATCAGGAGCAGCTGCGCGGACTGCTCAAGAGCGCTGGGCTCGTCGGGTTCATTCGCGACGGCGCCATTCTCCCGAGAGAGGTATGCTATCAAAGTGGGTTTGCTTGAAGCTTGGGAGCTAGTCACTAATGTTTGTGCTCGGTTGACTGACACAACACCAGTCTGGCGCCTCGGACCTGCCGCTGAGTCCACACAAGGCGATCCCGTTTCAGTCGCCACCATCACTCAGCAAGTCATTTACACTGACGAACTGCGGACAAGTCACGGGCATGGGTATCCCAGCAGGCGTAACGCTCTTCGTCGGTGGCGGCTTCCACGGCAAGACGACGGTACTCAAGGCGCTCGAGGTGGGCGTGTACAACCACGTGCCCAGCGACGGCCGCGAGTTCGTGGTTGTGGACCCGAGTGCCGTGAAGATCCGATCGGAAGACTCGCGAAGTGTTGCGTGCACGGACATCAGTGCGTTCATCGACAACCTGCCGTTCAAGCAGGACACGACAAAGTTTTCGACCGCGGACGCCTCGGGTAGCACGTCGCAGGCTGCGAACATTGTCGAGGCGCTCGAAGTCGGTGCGACGACGCTGCTGATCGATGAAGACACGTGCGCGACGAACTTTATGATCCGCGACTGGAAGATGCAGCAGCTCGTGGCCAAGGACAAGGAGCCGATCACGCCCTTCATCTCGAAAGTGCGCGCGCTCTTTGAGCAAAAGGCCGTGTCCTCGGTGCTCGTGATCGGCGGGGCCGGTGACTACTTCTCCGTCGCGGACAATGTGATCATGATGGACTCGTACGAGCCGCGCGACGTCACAAAAGAGGCAAAGGCGATCGCCAAGCAGCACGATGGGGAGATCCGTCAGGATACCGACTTTGGTGGGTTCAAAGCGCGCATTCCACTCCCACGGGGCTTTGAAGTGAGTGGGAAGGTCGTCTCGCGCGGTCTCGGACGGATTCAGTATGGAGAGGTACGACTGACTCGCTCGCTCTTCATTCGTATGGCCGCAGAAGTAAACTCGACATGAGTGGCATTGAGCTCACTGACTGTGTGGCTGTGTGACTTGATGTCTGGACAGGTGGACCTGGACCTGGCTGCGGTGGAACAGATCGTCGAGCCGAGTCAAGTGCGCACGATTGCCGACGCCATCCTGAAGACGAGGAGCTACATGGACGGCAAACGCACGCTGGCTGTGAGTTAACCAATCGTTTTGTTCGTGGTGATGAGGTCACGTGCTCAAGGTATCATGGTGTGTTTCGTTCATGAATATCATTTGTGTGTCTACAGGAGGTCATCGACATTTTGGAGCAGGAGATGGACCGCTCAGGCTCTCTCGACCTCATCGGCACGCACAAGAAGTCGGGGTTTTACACGAGACCGCGACGCTTTGAGGTGAGAAACACATGATGCTTCTCGTTTGCTATGGGGTTTGCCATGTTTTCGCAAGTCTCACCAGTTTCTCTTTGTGATTCTCTATTCCTCCCTGTAGCTCGCTGCGGCAATCAACCGTTTGCGAACTGCCACCATCACGCAATAGATCAGACACCAATCCCAGCATGAACGCTACTACATCTGTTGATTGTCTCTTCTCACCGCTTTTTGGTCTCCGTTACGCAGAGACTCATCCAACCTGAGCTGGCTCAGTACTCTGACGTTGGCCCGAGCGAGATCACGCTGATCCGGTCGTTCCTATCGCCGTTGCCACCAAGAATCCCGATTTCAAGTGTGTCGTGAAGAATGCCACCACGACCTCGTACAACGTGCTGGGTGTGGGAGACGTGCAGCATGAAGCAGAGCAATGCATGGAAGATGGAGCGCACGTCTTCGTAGGCGTGCGGCCACTTTGGATGGCAGAAGTACGCGTCCAGGATTTCTTGAGCGGATGGTGGCAGCAAAGATGGTCGGACGAGCTGAAGCCTCGCGCTTAGCGTACTTGGATCAGCCAGGAACTCGCATGCAGCGCTCCAACTCGACGCCCCCACCGTCTCGCCAGGTTTGCGCCAATTGACTTCCGGCTGAAGCACCACACGGGTCGCCTCAACGAGCAGCGCTTCGGTCACCAAGTAGGCTTCAAAGTTCAGCGTATCTTCGTTCTCAGAACCTCCATTCTCGCAGACCGGCTCCTGGTCTCCGACGTGACAGGCTGCGGACGCCAGAGCCTCAAGCGCCTCAGCGACGTCCTGATCTCGAGGTGCGGCCGCTGCTGAAGGTTGCTGCCATGTGTGACCCGCAAACGCGTGATTGTCTACGATAAAGACTGCGTGGAACGGCTGCTGAACCTCGTAATGAAGCTCTGGGTGCAGCTGCTCGTGCAACTCGTGAAAAAACTCGCTTGCTGCAGCTGTCGTGGTACCGCAGTCCGCGTTGAAGAGAACGACAATCCGCTCCACGTTGATCGCCTGTCTGAGCTCATCGATGACCACGACCATCATCGCCCCACCATTCTCAGCTGCGAGTGTCGCCATGTCAAAGCACGAGAAGTGATAGCCCAGCAACTGGAGGAGCCCGGCAGCCGCTGCCGTCGTGCAGCAATTCAGTACCACGAGAACGGGTTTCGCCAGGCTGCCACACGCTTGGCAGTGGCCGTGGTAGTCGATCTGCGCCACATCGACGGGATCATGATGACCGGCTGTAACGAGACTGCGAATCGCAAGAAGGCGCGCATCCTGGATCGCAGCACAAGCTGAACAGCTGCCTGGTGACTTATATGCTGCGATCTCCTCTCCACACTCTTCCAGGGTGCGCTCATGATGGAGACTGGTGGCGTTCTCACACACTTCGCACTTGTCCTCAGCAGAGTCGATCGGGAGAATATGACGCGCGGCATTGACGCACCGCAGGTACTCGGAGAGGCTGATGCGCAGCGACTGCTTCTTGCTCTTCACGCCTAGGTCCGAGACGCACGAGAGTTCCAAGAGCATGTATGAGCGGAACTCGGTCTTCTGCTGCACGACCGAGAGCGTCGCGAGGAAGAACTTGCAGTCGATCCTCAGGCCGAACCTGGCCATTTTCAGCACGCGCACGTACTTTGTCAGCTTCTCCATCCACTTTGGCGTTACGAGAGGCGGCGGAGATAGTGCAGCTCCTGAGGTGGTCTCGGAGAAAAAACTGGAGCCAGTGAGCTGAGCAAAGTCGATCGACGCCACCAGGTCACCAAACGCAGAGGACGGCAAGCGCACGTCGTACGGGTTCACCTCGTGCTTGACGAGCGTGAGGCGCGTCGTGGTGGGGATCTCATTAACGCCTGACACCAGCAACGACGCTGATGAGCCTTTCTTCGTCGAAGGTACCTGGAACTCCACGATGTACTCGGTCGGCGACGCATCGTACACGTGGACCAGGACAACACGGTTGTGTATCCGCGTTTCTCCCGAGTACACCCGCGTCTCGCCATGGCGGTCATAACTTTGGTGGTTGGGAGTCAAAGCTGAGGCGTCACTGTCGCTGTCGTGGCGATGGTGCTTCCACACTACGAACGAGTCACCGTCGTGATGGTGTCCGCACGACTGCACCTGAAGCGCACTGGCGCGCACCAAGTTCGACGCAAGCACCACCTTCTCCACGCAAGTCGGATCTTTCCCACTGCGCAAGTCGCTCGCCACGAAATGCAGCTTGGTGCACGCGGTCGGACGCACAAAGATTGCCACCAGGAAGTATCCAAAGCCACCACTCCGTCCAGACAGCCTCAAGCCCTCCTTGTGGATGCAGAGCACCGAGTCATACTCACGCACGCGCAGGGGCGGCGGACAGGGCGGACCGGACCAGACGAGTCGGAAATGGCGCTTGCGCTTCTCATAGAGCAGGCAGAGCCATTTGCAGAACGCGCTGAAGCCCTCGACCGTGCGTCCGTACCCAAACGAAGTGTACTCACGCGTCGTCATCACCAGTGGGAACGAGGAGGACGAGGCCGGATCGTAGGCCACGACCCGCAGACCATCCAGGATGTACCCGCGCGCTCGCTGCTCGTAGATCGTGACACGCAGCTTCTTCCCGCTGAGCTGCTGGACGCACGTGAACACAGGCGTGCTGGCGATGCGCTCGAGTCGCATCTTCAGGTCTCTCAGTCGCTGCTTCTTCCTCGCGAGCCGCTCCAGCGCACTCGAGAGTTCGTCTTCGTGGCGCATGTGAACGCTTTCGACTCGCCTTCTGTCGAGTTCGCTCGCAGTATCTGCAATCGCTCGCGTGTGAGCTTCTCGAGCTAAATCTCTCTGCAAGATGACAGCTAGGCGCTTTCGCTCCAGTTGTTCAGCATGCGAGCGAGTCGCAGTGTTCTCTCTCGGCACAAGAGCGTGTTGCTCAACGATGTTCGCGATTTCTTGGACCTCCTGGAGTGTGTGGCCTCCCAATAGAGTCGTGGGAGTACAGCCTGGGTCTTCCAAGGTGTCGCCTCCCGGCTGCTTGACTCGCTTCTTGGACTTGATTTTCGTCGTGCGAGCGACGGTCTTTTGCCGAATCTCCGCTCGACGGAGCTCGTCTTCTCTGCGCTTCACGTTGTTTCGCTCAACGCGCTGCTTGTCCTACAGAGTGGGTTGAAGGGTTACCAAAGTCACACTTTGTGAGTCTCGGAGTACCGAAAATCGGATATCTTGGTGAAATATATCGAATACCTTTTCTCGCAGGAGCTTCTTCAAGTGGTCGTGCTGCTTCTCGAGGAGCTCTCTGGTGCGGCTGCTGCTTTGAGTGAGTACCTGAAGGCGCTTGGAGAGCTCTTCGGACAGAACTGAGAAGACGCGGGTGGCCTCCTTGTAGTACGACTCGCGACATCGCCTGTGAGGAAAAAGGTGGAGAAGGATGAAATGAAAAATGCAATGGCACACGCACCACTCAATGGATTATAGAGCGCTCGTACCATACGCGGTGGTCTTTCGTCAGGTCAAGCTCTCGCGACTTTTTCGTCCACAGAATCTGCCGAATGTTCGATTTGCCACATGAGAAACAGAATTTAACTACCGCGAACCAAGCGGGACTGTTCCTTGTGCCTCTCAGCTCTCGCTCACCTGGTTCTCCAAGTCGTCGATCGTCAGCACCACCTGGCTTCTCTCTCGCTCGTTCAAGGTGAGTCGCTTCTCCAGGCGTCTTCATACACCAGAGCAAGGCAATTTTGTTAGAACCATTGTTAAACCTACTTCATAGATAGTGAATTGATCGATGTCAGCTGTTCGACATACTCACTTGATTTGCGTCGTGCGGTCAGCGATTTCGTCATACACGCCCGCGTAGCTTCTCGTTGACTTTTCACTGTCGTTACCACCGCCATTATCAGCGTCAGCATCACCGGAAGAAGAGACGTCGACGAGGTACTGGCGGATCGCTCGGAGCGCTCGCAGCCGTCCATGAAATGCTTCTTCTTCGAGCAGCACGCGCTGGGCTGCTCCGATCCGAGCGCCATCGACCACGTCATCTTCCGGGAGGATGCTCGCGAGAGGCTTTGTCAGCGCTTGAGGTGGTGGACGGCGAGCTCGCCATTGTGATGATCTTGTCTTCATTGTGTTGCTGTTGTTGCTGTCATTGTTAGCTGCGCCATTGTATAGTGAACCTTGATCACAAGGTTGGGCGCTTTCGGGTCCGCTTTGCACCTTCTTCCGCGTCTTGTCGAGGTAGTTCTTTTGCTTCTGCCAACTGGCTGACGACCAGTACTTCAACGAGCGCGCGCTGTGAACCGTAGTCTTGTCCAGCGTCTCACTCATCACGTCGTCCATTGCGCCATGCACGATGAGCGGGTTGCGCACTAAGCGGAAGCCGAGCCACTCGACCAGGTCCACCGAGTTGTCCAGGAAGTCCAGGTCTTCGCACATCGTCAGCAGGTAGTTGCCACCACCACTGCTGCTCTCATTCTCATGCTGATAGCTGTGATGGAATGGCTGCGGTCGACCCTGATGCACCACTCGCCGCCAGGTTTGGACGCTCTCGACCACGTTCACGGACGCCGCGCGCACGAGCAGTAGCCAATCGCCCAGCACGTGCATCTCCTTGCCCTGAGGCATTCGGGGACATTCTGAGGACTTGGTGGCAGTTGGCTTCTTCACGCTGCTCTTTGTCTTCGTCTTGGCTCGTGGCTGTGTGGCAGCAGCAATGGCTGGTACTGCCTTCGAGGCCGAGGTGCTTCGACTCGTCTCGAGCGAGATGGTCTCGAGAAGCGCCTGCAGCTTACGCTTGTACTCCTCGAGCACGACGATGCTGCTCTGCACAGCGAACTCGGCCTCTTGGATCGAAATGACGGCATTGCCACCGAGCTCGTCGAGTGGCGTCATCGTCTGCACATGAATCGCATGTCAGGTACACATGAAGATGAAGAAGCACACAGCTCGAATAGGCGCATGAAACCGGTCCACGATACCTAAACGAGCGAGACCCTTGTGAGTTAATTGGTTAGCATACAGAATTCTCTATTGTGACAGTGGCTTTAGTCCAATTCTTCGTAAGCGGTTGGTGGCTCGAAGAAACTCACTCATGTCTTGAGTCATCGAGCCGCTGCTGAGCTCCGAGTCGAAGTGACTTCGTCGAGGTGCACGATCTTGAACTGCGCTGCCTGGGGTTTGTTGTCTGGCGTGCCGCGGATGATACTCAGTTTGTTGTCTCGCGTTGTGATCCACCCGCCGAGACCAAAGAAACTCGACACGCAGAAGATCGCGGTCGTGGCCTTCGTGTGGTCGATCGCAAACTGCTCGTAGGATTTGAAATCCTCGCCCCTGATCTTCAGGTTCCCGTAGCGATTCACGCCAAAGAAGAGACTCGACTTCTCGCTCTGGAATCCCCAGAGCTCCGTGCCGTCGCCCAGTGTGTACGCTCGGAATGTGCAGCCGGCGATAACAATGTCGGCGCTGTTACAACAAAGTCAGATGTGAGACCTCAGCTTTTCCGACAAGCCCATTGAACACACTCACACACAGTGCGTACCTGAGAGATGCCTCGCCGTCAATATCTCGAAGGAACTTCCCAGACCCGACCTCCTGGAAAGCGCACCGGAAGCGATAGTTGACAGCCAGCCTGGATCCCGTGAGCCTCTTGGCCTGTATCGACACGCGCTTCATGCCGTCCTGGACAATGTCAACCTTCTGGTCCATGCGCTCGAGCTGCGAGTTCTGTGCGTCCAGTGCATTCCCCAGTGCTAGTGAAACTTCTTTCAGCTCCGCGAGTTGCGGTTCGAGAGCGCGGAGAAACTCTTCATGGACGTCCTCGCTCTGCTGACTCACAAGTTGTGTCGTTTGGTTCGCGCGGCGACCGAGTTCTGGTGCTCGACGAGGTGGGTCAGCAGTAGCACTAGTGTCTGAACTAGCTTGAGGAGCTAAGTGCTCGTGTGTGTTGGCGTAGTGCGCGCCAAGCTGCTCAGGAGTGTTGAATTTGACTCTGCACTCTGGACAGATGAACCCCATCGTGATCTGCTCCGTCAAATGTCAACACCATTGTCAGTATCGTCAGCATTATTAGAGCTCTGAGGGTGAAAGCAAGCTAACAACAGAGTACAATGCGCACCTCGCCAGGCTGCGATGCGTTCCTGTCGCTCACTTGCTGCGGCGCGGACGAGACGGTGTTGTAGATCCAGCCTGACCAAGTCATCCCGCTGCACATAGAGAGCCATTGAAACTGTTGGTTTGAAGTATCGAACTCCCAATGGTCAACAAGCAAATGAATGACCCACCGCAAGATGCGCTTGGAGATATCGACGACCTGCTGCGTCTCCTCCACGGCTCTCTCGCTGCGATCCAGTTGCTCTAATAGTTGAACAACAGCATTAGTATAACGTTAAGTCCAACGCCCCATCACCAGCATCTTTGTCACCACGCGTGTAATCCTCCGTCAGTCATCACTTGTCAAACGGCGAGCTCAAAAGCGCAGCCAGCTCTGCTTCACGAGCGGATGGAGATGCGGAAAGATCCGGACGCCAGAGTCCAAAAGATCCACATACTCGCGCTTTGTATGCAGCCAGGTCTTTCAGTACAACGCATCCATCCATCCACCCACTGACAGGACACGGAGATGTAGTCATGCAAGCAGGGCCTTCACCAAGCCAGCCAGCCAGTCATGGTGCCTCCGCTGCTGTACACGCACATGCACACATAGACAGATAACGCACCGGACTGCATGCTGAGCGTGTGGGCGGTCTCGCGCGCGACACTGAGCGACTCGGCGACCGCGCGCAGCGATTGCGTGTGCTTGACGCGCGCGGCCTGCTGCCGCTCGGCGGCGCTCATGGCCGCGCGCCCAGCGGCTGCGGCTGCGAAGTCACCCATCGACGGCGCGTTCTGCGTGTGTATCAAGTGAGCGAGCGCTGCTTGCGGCGGCCGGTTACAGCGGATGAACACAGAGCGAGAGAAGACGCACGGCGCTGCTCTCGTGCTTTGCCTTGTCGTCCTCGTCGTCCTTGCTTTGAGCTCAAAATGGTTTGTTTGCAACTCAAAGCTGGGCAAGAACAGCACTTTATTTTACATAACATTTGCAAACTCATGCAGAAATTTTACACACTATACAGTATCAAAATTTAGTCAATTGATTACAAAACAGTACATTCGGACATCAAACTGGTATTCTCTTGTAAAAACAGCAAACCTACTGTTATTCGTCTAATATATTTATGCGCAATTATGGTACAGCACAATGCTGTGAAAAGACTGCTGCCACCAACGTTTTCTAGTCTGGCGAGAGTGACTGTAGTCGGTGGAGATTTTGAGGAATGAGTTGCCTTTCACACCACCGACTGCGAGATTAGGGATTCCAAGAGGATTGGGACAGCAGCTGCACACGAGCTAACAGTAGCGAGTAGCGTCAAAAAGTGTACCGCAGATAAAATTTGTATGCATTATCCAAATATTCTGTGGATTGTAGGCTTCTTGCCTTAACTATCGTTTAGATAGGATAACGAGGCTCGCGGGCGTGCGGATGCAGTCCAGCGTTTCAACCGCTTTCAATAGTAGCCCCTCTCTTTCAAGTGGCCAGAGAGTGGGCTGACGCACTCACGACAGAGCCGCGCTTTGGAATGCTTAGATATTTACAAAGTTAAGTAGAAGTATTGAACATCTTTATTTCCATAAATTATGATTTTCTTTGCTATAGGCATTTAGAATTGTACAGTTCTTACTAGAAAGAAAGCCACTTTGTAACCTTTGTTTTTCAATGTTTCTTCGAAATGATATGTTTGTTAATGACGTTATTCTCTGTAGACAGTCAAGAAGAAAGATTCGGCGCCCCTGTCTCTGCGCGACCTCGTCACCTGAAGTGGGACTGTCGGTCGATCGCCAGTGCAGTTGCGCTTCCCAAAGGTCCACTCGTTCGCCACTTCCGTTCTCCCCCAACAACAGCAAGCTGAGCCGCTGTGACTCGTAGACGCACATTTGCAAAGTTGCGTGATAGCAAGCACACCGAAGACTCGTGCGTGAACCAACAGCAGAGATCGACACAGATACAGGAGACCATGCTGACCAGCGAGAACAACATGAACATGGATATGAACATGGATATGAACATGGACATGAACATGGACGCCTCCGCCATCATCACCGCGAGCACGAAGAAGCCGGGCAAGCGCGTGCGCTGGGGCACGATCACGGCGCTCGAATTCTGCGTCGGCCACAGCGCGTGCAGCGTGCCGGGCAGCGCCGGCCCGCCCATCGGTCTCACGGGAAGCCCGATCCGCTACACTGTCTCGAGCATCATCGAGTCGCCCACGTCGTTGAGTCTCGAGAGCCGCGCCGAGACCAACGGTGTCGTTCCACACAAGCGCAGCAGCCAAGACTACTGGCTGTGCCCCATGGAGCGCGTGCAGATCCTCGCGGACGAAGAGAAGCGGTCGTTGGACGAGATCACAGCCATCTGCAGCGACGTGAGCGCGCTGCTCGAGGCGCGCGCGATCTCCAAGTTTGACCACGTGGCGCACCACATCCTCGAGTCGCTCCAGATGAGCCGCCACGACGACTTGCGCAAGCTGCGCCAGACGTTCCACCAGGACAATCGGAAGAAGATTGTGCTCTTTTGAGTGCCGTCGCCATCGACAGACAGCAGCGAGAGGTATTTATCGCGCCGGTCGAGCGAGCGTCCATGAGCGAGCGAGCGAGAGCGTGACGGTCAAGCGCAGATTATTTATGCAGTGCTCCGTGTGGAGCCTGCAGTCAGGAGATAAAGTACATAGTTAGAGTAAGAGTTAAAGTCGTCTTAGAGTCTCTGTGTGTGTGACGTGTGTGTTGGCAATAGAATACAACAAGTGCGCAAGCAAGCATGTGCCGCAATTTTTTTCATCATCTCGCAAGTGCTTTTGTTTCGCATGTCGTCAAGCCTAGGTCGCGAGCACGCCCGCACAACAACTTGTGCTATTAGCCAACACGACTTGCGCGACTTCCATGGTGTTCCCGTCAAGCCTAACGCGGCAGGCCTCGTCACTCCAGGCTTGAGCTAAATGGTCAACACGCACGCAAGTGTCAAAATTTATTGAAGGATCAACACAAGAAGCGAAGCTCGTGGAAACCCAACTGACGCCTTCTTTTTTTCTTCGTCTGCCTTCACAAGTCCTTTATGACTTGTTGGTTCACACGTTTGCTTGGTGCGCAACGCACATCGTGCGTGAGTTGGTGTGTGTGTGTGTGTGTGTTGAGGACAGATTCGGGCACCGAGTTGTCACTGCGTTCAGAGCCAAACTGGACGCAAGTCTTCGCAACTTACAACGCACGAATCGGAGGAGCTGTCCACCTCACTTCACTAACAAGGCCAACACTCGTTCAACACAAAGCACATCCATCCTTCGGCATCAACTTGGTGCTTGATTAGTTTTTAACTGGCGCCTCTCGATAGAGAAACGCACAAGCAGCATAATGGCAGAGAAACGCACTGTTGCAAGTGCGTGAGGGAAAGTCGTTGCTATCAAAATGCTGCGTGATCTTTGCCTCTGCACAAGCGCAAGCGAGTGAGGCAGTTGGATCTGCTGGGTTGACGCCGACTCAGTGACGGCAACTTGCGCTTGCGTGTTTGTTTGTTCTCCGCCCGCGTGAACCAGTAAATCCCGACGTGCATAGCCCTTGAGAAATCATTTCCACACGGCCATTTGTCACCATCAGGCTCATTTGAAATCACGCCAATTGGATTTTTGTGTCATCGAGGTGCTGCCTCATGGTTGAAAAGAACCAGGCTTTGCTGCTGTCAGTGCTCGACTTGCTCGGTTCCTGCTCCGAATGAACAGATGTGCGCTGGAAACCAAAGTCTTAGGCACAAAGCGCGACTTGTGCCTGGTCCTCGACAAGAGTTCGTACCCCCACCGTCACGCCTGTCCATTATTACTTCGAAGGGTAATATTGCCATTGATGGCGTGCTCAATTGAACCCGCGTCCGAACCAACGACAAAGCACAACCCCACGGTCCCAGCCCAGCCCAGCCTTGCGTCGGCTACTTTCTGATACTGATACTGCCCGACACATGCGTCACCGCGGCGATATCCCACCGTACTGCCACCACACTACCTCAAGAAACAACTTGTTGGAGCCAACAATTCAGCTCTCATACTGTGAGGCGTGCGACCGAAGGACTCTTGTCGCTTGCCTATTTCGCGTGCTCTTTCGTTGCAACTTGAGGCAAATGCGCTGCCAAATGCGACGAACGTGATTGGTTGACGGACGCAGCGAACGAGCGAGAGTCGACCATTTGACTGACACATGTATATTGTAGCCTCGTCTGACTCGTATCAAGTTGAAGAATCTTAAACCACATGTTGCACAACCACGTCCACGTCCACGTCAATTACAGTCGTAAACTGTTAAATTTATGGAGGAAGCCAACAGTGGGTTTCGGTGATGCGTGTGTACAGTATTCTTTCTATAAAGGAAGAGAAACCAGATATAATATTTGTAGACTAATAATTGTGAAAAGAAAATCTACACTTTCATTCATAGATATGTGTACTATTTGTGAAAGACTATAGGATTATAACTGTTCCGTTACAACACGCACAGTGGACAGTATACAGTACCAAAGTGAAGTCGGGCAACGGCCAACTGTACGTGTGTGAGGAGCCCAACGCCATCCGCTCATCTCTCATGACGATGGCTCAAGAAAGGAGATCGGTCGTCGGACAAGCGCTCCTCTCTCTCCCTCGGCTTGTTGACGCTACACTACTGTGCCTGGGACTCACGCACTTGTGTTGGACAGTAGCCACTGCTGTCATAAAGCGATAACTGATCTGGAGGCAACGAACGCCGCAGGATACAGTCGTCACGAGTCGAGGTGTTGCTGGCTTTCTAGGCGAACCCATCACTGAGTTCGTGCGGGAAGAGCTGAGCGCACGTGTGGCATGTTAGCGACGCAGACGCCTAGGATCAAACGGATGCGAGCTACTTTGAGCTGCGCGAATTTTGGTTTATAGAGGCGGTCGGAGTAGTGCTGCGGGGAGTTGCGCCTGCTATCGGCAGTCTGGCAGATGGATGAACGGACGGACGTCGCACACACTGCAGAGCACGTGATGAGGACGGCCGCCACGCTGCTCGCATGGCATCGGCTGAGCTTGTGGGCCATTTGGGCGACTGGGCGTTTGAATGCGCAGGATGGAAATAGAGGCGAAACGGGTGATAATCGCTTTCTTCCTCAACGACTCACGGTCTTTGCTAGTGACCGCAACAATTGCAATTCACTAGGTACGACGTACAGCATGGATATGGGCAAGAAAAACCTTGCTTTGTGGATGACGGAGCTCTAGAGGAACTACGCCTCTGCGTTGATTTTTCAGTGCATTCAGAGCGCCATGCCGTCGTTCTTCAAGCGATCTAGAGCGACGTCTGCTGCTGTTGGTGCTGACTCCAAGCCCCAGACGACCAAGAAGAAGAGCCATGCCGAAGAGCTCAAGAGCGCGTTTAGCGGTGACGAGGGCCTGCTGCAGCTCCACGAGGAGACCGCGGAGCTGCTGAAGCGCATGAAGAGCCCCGTGGCCAAGAGCCCGAGTGCGTTTGCAATCATGCGCCAGAAGACAAAGCACGCCTCGCCGTCTGCTTCTATCAATGCTTTAACGCCCAGCAAGGTGCGCATGACGATTGAGGTCCTCGACGACGACGACGACGATGAAGCTCAGACACCAGTCGCTTCATCTTCAGTAGCCGATACTGCTAATATAGCAGTAACCATGCATCAGCCATCGCCTGGTGCTCCATCACATAGAAGCAGCGGTGACAATAGTGACCCGTTTGCGTTTAGTGCCGAGGAAGCCCGCGTGCGCAAGGCGAGCGATACGTTTTATCCGGACACGTCGCCGTCCAAGAAGGCCATGGACAGGCAGCTGCACGCGCTCACGCACGAGCAGCGGCGACTGGAAGGCCTCGACCGCAGCGAGCAGCTCCAAGGCGAGCGCCGGCGGCAAGAGATCGAGCACCACCAGCTCCACAAGCTGCAGAGCCGGCTCGAGACCAGCGCCGTCAAGGTAAAACCCAGACAACAAATTTCACCTTGACACTGAAGTTTTCAAGCTAATCGTTGGACTGTCTGTTTGTCTGTCACTCTCTCATGTAGATCCAAGCAAGGTCGCGAGGCTACTTGTGTAGGAAACGGTACCTGCAGCAACAGGCTGAGGCTCGAGACGCCCTGGCGAAGACCGTAGCGGACCAGTGGCACGAGGTGCGCGACGTGGAGCGCGGCGAAGTCTGGTACTACAACGCACGCACGGGCCTGAGTCAGTGGGAGCCGCCTGTCCAGTTTCATCCAGTAGCAGGCCTCGGATCTTCAGGCTCGTCTTCTCTCCCAGAACTCCCGATGATCAAGGGCTCCACTGGTGGTGGAAATCCAGGTTTCCGCACATCGCTCCAGCGCTCAGCGTCAACTGGGTTTGACCTGCTGCCGCCACTCTCGCCCACGATGTCCAGTGCCTGCTCGTCGGCGCGCTCCACATCCAGCGAGCAGCTCCAGTCCAGTCGACCGAGTAGTGGAACTGCTAGCAAGACCAACAACAACAACAGTGTTGCTACTACCAAGAAGACGCCAAACAAGCCTGGTGCGAGTCTCCCGATGCTGCTCTATCACCAGCCGTCATCATCGTCAGGATCTGAGAACCGCGTTGTGTCGGTGGCCAACCCGTGGGAGTGTGACTCGGTCATGGGCGGCTCGGACGAGAGTCTCTGCAGCCAGCGCACTCGGTTAACCGATGGTGATGACGATGAGACCGAGTCGTACTATGAAGAGTCGAGCTTCCGAAGACGTTCGTCGACCTTGGACCAGCGGACTGAAGCCGATGATAACGAAGACAGCGATGATCCGGGCAATGGCGACTGGCAGGTGAACGACTCGCTGTTTCTCGCCGACGGCTCGCGCAACAGCAAGCTGCGCGACACGATTCGCAACGCGCTCTACGTCTCCAAGTTCGACTCGATCTCCACGCTCATCGCCTCGAACGTCGTTCTGCGCAAGAAGCCCGTCAAGGCTCGCAAGGAGAGTGACTGGGAGCAGCAGCAGCAAGCAAACCAGCAGCGCCACGGTAGTCACAGTGTCAAGAAGACTGGAGCGAGTCGCGAGATCGTGCTTGGCAAGCGAGATGCCCCCATGTTCATCGCTGTGCTCACCGATGACAAGCGCTTGGCGTCGCCCAACACACGTGGTGGTGTCAAGGCTGCTACTAGCAACAACAATAACTCACCCAAGTCGCTCTCAAAGAAGACCAAGGCAAAGGGATTCGGGGCCTCGTCACATGCTAACCCACTGACGAGCCCACCGCGCATTCGAGACCTCGTCGATCCAGGTTTCCACGAAGACAACCGCAGTCCCATCAAGGGAAGTCGAGCCCCAGGTGTCAACGACAATGTTGGTATGGAGGGCGATAAGGAACCTGGGACGAAAGCCTCAAGCGCCGTGTGCTTCAACTGCTGGAGCTCGAGCAATGGCCGGTTCTGCGAGATCCACCGCGACCCGAACGAGAGTCGCAAAATCAAGGCTTCGGAGAGCGCGCTCATGTGCGCGAACTGGGACCTGGACCAGCTGCGCCGCAAGTACCGCGCCGAGGAGATCCAGGAAGTGTTCATGAAGCAGAACGCGTCGCTTCGCTACGACAAGAAGCTTAAGCAGTATGTGACCGTGATCGAGTGCAAGCACCCGATCTACCGCACGGTCGACAGTCTCGTGGCCACGTGGAACAAGACCATGCGTCGCAAACTGCACACCCGCGCGTGGTTCCGGTCATTCATGGAGCAGCTCCGCGCGGGTGGCGTGCCCAAGACCGACTCCAAGACCCCGGGCCTGCTCAAGCTCAAGAACACAATCCAGAACAACCGCTGGTGCTCAAAGTACTCGGACTCGGTGCGCGAGTTTCATCCGCAGGCGCCCGTCACGCTCAAGAACCTCTCGGGCCAGGCGATCCATATCCCAGATGTGATCATGGTCCACCCAGCTAACCCACAGCTGCGCAACTGGATCCTTAAGACCGAGTTCACAAAGCCCGTTGAGCTCTACAAGCCGCGCCAGTACGAGTTCCCGCCGCGCCGCTGCGTGCCCATGCCGAGCCCGAGCTTCCTCGAAGACATCCCGCTGCCCGTGTCGAATGTATACATCGACTGCGGCCACATCGCCAGCTGGCTCGAGCGCTTGTGTGCGCGCATCAGCGCCGCGGCGCTCAACAAGGCCGTGCTCCAGATCAGCGCGTGCAGCCCGCCGCCGGGCTTCAACGAGGCGAGACGCACCAAGCACGTGACGCCACTCACCGTCATGTTTGCGACATTTGGCCGCAAACCCACGCAGGGCAACATCGCGGTCGGCGGGCTCTCGGCCGAGCTGCTCATCCACATGCTCGTGACGACCTACGTCCCGGCGCAATTTGGCAACTTCATTGTGTTTGAGCGGCGCGCGATCGCCCCAGCAGTCAGCAAGGACCACGACGCGCAGTTCGAGTGCCTCGCAATCCTCGCGACCGACCCGCTGTACGTGTTCCGGTCACTCGAGCACGCGCTCAACGTACGGCGGCCACCGTGCATCGTGCTCGCAACACGGGCGTTCCCGTTTGAGACTGAGATCCAGGCGCTTGAGAGTAAACGGTTTCCGGTTAACCGACCTGAGCAAACCGGCGAAGAGCTCGCAAACGGTTTCCGCGCGTACTGGCTCGTGGACGCGTTCGCAGTGCCCGACGATGTGGAAAGCGTGCTCGTGACGCCGAATAACGACATCCTGTCGCCCAATAGCACGTCCATGAACACGACGGTGACCACAAAGGTTGACCGGTTCTACCCGTTTTGCATCCCGACGACCAAGGAGAACACGCCGATCGAGTTCATCCACCTGCTCTGGATCGGCCAGTCGAGCCGCAACCAGCCGCAGGTGTTCACGACCCTGGGCGCGCAGCAACCGGGCGAGTTCATGAAGAACTCGGACCCGAACGGCGCGCTGGGCGTGTGCACGAGCGTGATCTACCGGAGCTGGGCGTTCATGCAGAGCTCGCCGTACGAGGAGTTCATCACGAACGACGGCGTCGCGTACTGGTACGACAAGCAGAGCGGCGAGACCTTCTGGACGCGGCCCATCTTACCCTCGGAGAGCTATCGCGGCAAGGACGGAGACTTTGACGGCGTGGTCGCAGACGGTGACGGTGAGGTCGCGACGCTCGGTGTCGGCGCTGGGAGTGCGGAGCATGGAGGGGAGGGCACGTACCCGCAGCAGATTGTGCGCAAGTACATGACAAAGAGTATGGAGGCACCGAATGACCGCGAGAGACGCGTGCGCCAAGTGGCCGCGAGCGCCAAGAAGCACGACATTGTGATTGAGCTCTCGAGTGGAGATGGGCGATCGACATCTGCAGTAGCAGCAGTGGATCGCAAAGAGCTCAAGCGGATTCAAGTGCCACAGCTGGCGATCAAAAAGAGCGACGCGAAGCCCAAGAAGAGTTTTGATGGAGCTGGTGGTGGTGGCTCTCGCGCAAGCTCGCCAGTGAAACAGCAGCAAAAGTCTGGAGGCAGCAGCACGAACGAAGCGCACGGCGCACGGTCAGGAGTTGGACACGCTAGCAGCAGCAACAGCATGGGAATAGGTAGCGGACAAGCAGCTGTGGATGTGAATACCAAGCAGCTCATCGACTCGATCACTCAGGCGCTTGGTCAGGGTGGCAACGGTGGAGCTGCTGGCGTGGACATGCTCCAGCTGGGCATTGGCTTGGGCATGGGACTCGGTCTGCGTGCTCAGCAGCAACAACAGCCACCTAACATCTTGGCGTCGTCGCTATCCGACCGATCCAGAGGGCAGCAGAGCACTCGCGTGGGCTTCAGCAACAACAGCAGCTCTGGTGGTCTGGATCTCGGTCAGCACGACGAAGGCGACGAGAATGACGACGACATGTCCACATTCCGCTCGGACGACAGCTCGGATTCTGGCGGGTCCTTCTCGTCGAGGAGCACCGTCTCAAATGCGACGACCGTGGACATTTCACTGCCGCCAGACGAGCAAGAGCTCCAGGGCGACTCTGGTGACACAGCTCGGATACCAAGGCCGGTGGGGTACATGGAGAAGAAGCCCGGGTACCAGACCCACCTGCCACCGGGTGAGGGCAAGTCTTGGGCGCGCAAGCCCGTGGACACGTCTGCAGAGAGCCAAACTGCGGTCGACGGCTTCGGCGGCGCGGTACATCAGCGCGTAGCGTGTTTGCCGAAAAACTTTGTCGCGGCCGTGACAAGCACCAAGACCTGCGCGATGCAGGCCAACTACCTGCCCGTGATCAAGAACACAGTACGTACTGTGCCTTACCTTATCTTCTAATATCGCTGAGGCTCTGCCTGACTTTGTTGTCGTCTCTTGCTTGTCATTCACAGAACGAGCCGCGCGGTGTCGGTCTCGTGCGACCGCGAGCTGCGCTGGAAGAATGGCTCGCCGTCCAGTTCTCGCCCTGGTCTGCGGGACGAGCCGTCTTCGGAACGCAGTTCATCACCGACCTGATGCAGCGGCCGGAGCTCATGACTCAGGCCAACGATTCGGCTGCTACTACTGCTGGCGGTGGTGGCGCGAAGGCGATGTCGGGCGCCCAGGTTGAGCAGCGCGAAAAGGTGACGCAGGCGATGCAAGAAGCCCAGCAGCTCGAGGAGATCTTTAGCCACTGCCGCCACGGCAAATACGACGCCGTCGAGCTGGTATGTACACGCCGGATGCTTTGTACTCGTTGCTAGAGCACCTCTCGTTTCTCACAGTTGCCTTGATCTTGATTGTTGGGACTGTGCAGAGTCTCAACAGCCCCGATTGGATGCTGCACATCGACGCGAAGGACCCGTTAGGCAACACGCTGCTCTCGGTTGCGTGCCAGAACAACAACAAGCGCATCGCTAAGCTCTGCATGCGTCGCGGCGCCGACATCAACACGCAGAACGTACGTACCCACGTCGCTCTCAATGCCCTTGTGATGCTGATGCTTGAAGAGCTCTTGGGTCTGTCTCACTCTTGTTGTTGCTCTGGTATTCGTGTTCTTCTCCTTCCAGCTCAATGGCCAGACGGTGCTCCACTACTGCCACGAGTACGGCTTCCACGACCTCATGGACTACCTGATGGAGAAGGGTGTGCGCGACGACATTGTCAACGCGGACGGCCTCACGTGTTACGAAGGCTTGAACAAAGAAGCGGTCGATGCCCTGTAGTGATAGTAACGAGAGAGAAACAAATCAAACTCACCATACTCAATCCAAATGGCATCACAAACACATTCGATGGCTTGGCAATCATTCACACACGCACACACGGCTGTTGTCAGTTGTTAAAATAGTGCAGTACGTGCAGCAGCACCGAGAACGCCGCGTAGAAGCAGAAGATCATGAAGCCGTAGCCGCTTCCGATGTTCTGTGCGCTCTCGAGAATTTTGTTGCTCTGTGTGTTGCATAGGAGGAGAGCAAACCATGTTAGATACCATCACCCCATGCTATGACGCCAGTCCTTACTAGTGTAATGCATGGCATACCTGCGTGACGTTGGTCTTCGTCTCGGTCGCGTGCTGGTGGATCATCTCAATGTCCGTCTGCTGCTCCATGATCTTGTCAGCGAACTGGCCCATGAGACTCGAAATCTCCGTCATCTTGGACTCCATGTTTCTGCAAAAGTCAACCAAACCCGTCAGCTTCAGCCAGCAAGACAGGCAACAGCACCACAACAAATCTCTACGCCTTGTTCGTACTTGGCGTCTTCCAGGTTCTCCTGAAAGTGATGGTGGAGCGTAATGTTCTCGGCGCGGAAGCGGCGGTCCTGGTCTTCCGAGAACTCGATTTCGTCCTCCTGCGACGATGCAAACACGGGTGTGCGCTATCAAACAATAGACACAAGTACAAGCCAATCGCTTCAGTTTATCAGCCTTGTTCAGGCAACACTAATGTAGAAGAGACATACCTGGATGACTGGCTTTGGTTTTGCTCTGGATGACAGTACTGGTGCTTGCGATGCTTCATGTGAGGAAGTAGTTGGCTTGACGGGCTCGACTTGGATATTGGGAGTCTGCTTGTTGTCAGGCTTCTTCGGATCCACTGCTGTCTTTGGAATTTTGTCCTCCAGCGCTGGTAGTTCCGAGCGCACTTCTTCAGGAAGCAGGCTGTTTGTTGCGAATAGCACAACAACAATGGTTTTAGGTTGGGAATTCAGCATAACGCCATCGTCTATCGCAATCGAGTCGCTTGTGTGTGTATTTGTTGTTCGTACCGTGTCGACAGCAAGAACGGCTGATCGTATCTGCGCTTCTGCATGCGCTTGGTCGCGTTCGCGATGCTTTTCAGTCGCTGCAAACAGGGACAGGCAGTATCGTACATCGTAAGTTACTGGTGCAAGCGTGACGCGTGTACGCAAGAGGATGCCTACAGATTTTCAATTGACCTTACCTCTAAGAGGTACGTCACAACCTCCTTCTGGTGCTGCACCTGCGTCATGGGCGCGCCTACAATCAAACAAACGTAGCGTTAGTCGAGTGGATCAAATTGTCAGCGTCAAATGCATTTTATGCCAGCGCCTATGTATGTGAACTCACGGCTGAACGAGGCGACGTCGTTGAGTGCGTCGATCTTCGCGCTGCAGTTCTTCACGAGCTCCGTGAAGTCCTAGTGATCCATCAAATGGCACATAAGAGCAACTCAATACACGAATACATAGCCCACATGCTACAACGATGTTGCATTGCTGTCGTGCGGCGACTCACTGCATCGAACTCGTCCTTCTCCTGCTCGCTCATCTTGGCGCCCTTGACGCGGATAAAGTGTTTGGGGCGCAGGTACTTGGGGCGGATCTCCTGCAGCAGCTCCTCGAGCGCCACCAGACTCTTCGTCTGCACAGCATACCCACACAACACACACAGTCAATCGACAACTCGTCTCGCCCTCAAAAGTACCACGCAAGAAGCAGGACGCACCAGCTCAAACGCCTCCGTGTCAAACGCGCTTGGGTTTCCATGGACACTGCGAGTCTTCTTCTCCTTCTCCTTCCTACGCTTGCTGCCGCCACTGAGCGTCGCGCTGAGCTCCAGGAACGCCGGCGTGAGGTCTCTGCGCGCGAGCATGCCCATGGCTTCCTGCTGGATTCGTTCAGTTCAATTCACAGTCAACTCACACAGAAAAGCGCTTCATGCTTGAACCTCTTATGCGCCATATTCAAACCTACTAAACCGACTGTTTATCATATTGCACACTATTACAAGCCCCTCAAGCTTTCCCTCTTTCGTATTTAACCGAGTATATTCGTACTTTAAAGAGTTGTAAAAATTCATTAAATATTGTAAAAATTCAAATGGTTAGTATTGGGGGAGATTCCCATACAAAAATGATAAAGAAGAGGCAAAAATATGGCGTGTCCTTACAATAGCGATCTCCACTTTGTGTGAAGATCGCTATTGTAACGATAAGCCATACTTTCGCCTCTTTTTTATCATTTTTGTATGGAAGTGTAAGGTTTTTTAAATGATTAATGAGGTTAAGGGAAAAACAAAATTTGCACCATCAAAAAGACCAGCACGCGACCCCCACTCGATACAAAATCCCCCGCCCGATACAAAATCAAAAGAGCCCCGAAAGCAACGCGCCACCGCTGCACTCGACAAGTCCGTCCCTTGACGCCCGCCTTACGACAGACAGCATGGTGCGTGTGATACACAGTCTGTGGACATACAGACAAAGCTCTTCTCTGTCTACTTGTCTATATGTGAAGTGACGCCACGTGCTGGCCTTGAGGATGCTCACTGACGCCCAATTTGTTGTGTCTTCACGTACGTATGTGCGTGACTCGTTCTGTGGACAATGTGATCATGAACGCCGCGTATCTTGCTGTGTGAAGCAGGAAGGCGACGAGTACGCGCACTCGCATGGTCCGCCCATGCCGCACTACCACCAGCCGCCGCACATGCCACCACCGCAGCAGCAGTACTACCCACCGCCGCAGCAGCAGTACTACCCGCCGCCGCAAGACCACCACCAGCAGCGCCCCGGAGGGTACAACAGCCATTACCAGGAGCCGGACTACCGTGGACGGTACGATCTTGATGATGATGCGCAGGTGTGCTGTATGGTCGCTCATCGTCTAACGTTGCGTCTTGGTTGATTGCGTTATGCTGCAGTCCACGCAGCGAAAGCCGCGGTGGCGACATGCGTGGCGGCGGCTATGACCGGTTCCGCGGACGTGGGCCTGGCGGCAACCGCAGCCGCAGCAGAAGCCCACCACGAGGTGGTAATGGTGGCGGCGGTGGTGACGCGCCGCCGCGCCAGCACCGTCCATCGGGCGAGTGGGAGCGCTATGACGACCCGGCGCCGCCGAAGGAGCGCAAGGCGACGCAAGCGATCGAGCCCATGGACTCGTACAAGGTGTTCATGATGCGCCAGGACGAGAACTCGACGCCCGAGACGTACCAGCAGCGGTACGAGGAGTACAAGAAGAAGTACGTGCAGCGCCTGATGCGCGCGTTCTTCGAGGACCACAAGAAAGAGGAGTGGCTCCAGGAGCGCTACTCGCCCGCGATCCGCCACCGCCTCGAAGTGCAGAAGCGCTCGAAGAAGATCACGGAGGCCAAGAACTTTGGCGAGCGCGTGCGCAACGGTACGGCCAAGATCTGTCTGGACGAGAACGCGGACCTGCCGAACAAGGACTTTGACAACGACATGGAGGACAGTGCGCGCATTCTCTACATCCGACGGATTCCGTGCGCGTGTCCCGTAACGTCGCTGAGCGAGTCGATCCTGGGCGAGTCTATCAAGAAGGCGGTATGTTTGGATGTACTTCATCGTTGTGTTGGATCATCTATTGTACCAAGAGCTAATGAATGGCTGTTGCACGCTCTCATGTTGTTGTTGTGCCGCATATGTAGGGAGGAAACTTTCAGCAGATCTATCTGTCGGACCCAGTCAAGAAGAGCGCGTTCGACTTTGACCGCACCGCGTACATCGTGTACGACACCCCCGAGGCCGCTGCGGAGGCGCTCCCCAAGATCCACAACACGTTCGTCCAGGACGCTGACACGTTCGCTCCGTTCCGACTTCAGGTGCGATTCTCTGTGTGGAAACTGGTTCAGTGAGGCTATCACCGTGTCGACTAACGTTGAACCTTGTGATGATGACAATGTCTGTAGGTCTCGCAACACCGTTCGCGCGCGCCGCTGAAGACGCCGTCGTACCTCTCGGTGCCCGAGAGACTAGTGTTCGACTACCAGCAGGCGCTGACGCTCGCCACGGCGCTTGACAAGTGCATTTTCGTTAAGGAAGCGGACCTCAAGCGCTTTGGCATCGAGGCGCTGCTGAACCACGATGACATCGCGTCCGTGTACAGCTCGGAGAAGCAGAAGCTGGACGTCGTTATCGCGTACCTCCGACGCGTGCACCACTATATTTATTATGCAGGCGCACAGTGCATCGATATGGGCGACATCATGCACGCACACCCAGCGCTCTTCTGCCGTCCCGAGCCCACTGCGAGAGACCTCGAAGAAGCCAAGGCACGCGAGGAAATGGCTGCTGCTGCCGATGCGGACGAGTCGTCCGAGTCCAAGTCGCTTGGCGGCTGGGCTGCGTCGCTGGATGAGAAAGTGCAAGCTTACATCAAGGAGCTCGAGCCGACGTTGCTGGCTGAGAAGAAGGAGAAGGAGCAGACGCTGGTGAACGAGATTGAAGCGCGTGAAGAAGCCGCGCTCGAGAGCACGTACGCCAACTATTGCGAGAAGGCAGGCGACGATGGGAAGCACCGATGTCGCCTCTGCACGAAGCTCTTCAAGGCCGCGGACTTTGTGAAGAAGCACATCCGCAACAAGCACCCAGAGCTCGTGGTCGACAAGATCGCGGAGGTCGGTGAGAGCTACATGTGGGAGCAGTACCGAGAAGACCCGAACCGTCCGCTGCCACCGATCGAGACGACCAACAACCTGACGAACCCGGTGCTTGGCGGACGAGGTGGCGGCTCCGGTAACAATTTCCAGAACCGAGGAGGCAATGGCGGCCGCACATTTGGAGGTGGTCCACCGCGTGGTGGTGGGTACCGTAACGACGGACCTCCAGGCGGTGGCTACCGTGGACGTGGCCCTCCACGAGACAATAGATCACGCCGCGACTCGTTCGACTCGAGAGGTGGTCCACCAAGATCCCCACCACGATACAATAGACCTCCTCCGGATGGAGACTTGCCAGTGGACCCACGTCAAATCACGAAATCGTACCAAGACCTGGACAACCTCCAAGACACGAAAGTGGAGCTGAGTTTTGACGCGTTAGACAGCCTGCCGCCGCCGAAGAAGAAGACGAAGGTGTAAACGGTTTGACATGCTACACACGTGGCAAACGACAGCGTTATATCAGCAGACTGGAGCGAGCCCAACGACGAAGTAGGTGAGCATTTTTCCACGAAAGCCTAGGAGTGGTGGTGGTAACAAGCTGAATCCCGTCCAGCGGACCCCTATGCTACAGAAATCTGTAGGAGAATGCCGCTTCCTAGACATCAGAGCAGTAGACAGACGCAAGAACAGCTGTAAACCCACCGAGAAACAATGAGAAGCCGAGATAGTATCCCAAGCAAGTTTAAAACGTTCACAGGTGATTTGTCACGCATTCTCCTCATTCCGCATCAATCACTCAGTTGCCTCTTGGCTCCTGTTCAAGATCAAATCGCACGCGCGGTGGAGCCCGTGGACCTCTTCCAAGAAGACCCGCTGGGCTGTGTCAACCAGCAATCGCTCCATTGTGTCCTTCTCGAGCTCAGCATTCAGCGGTGAGACCTTAAAGCGAATGAACCCAGCAGCAGCTGGCTGTGGCGGCGGTTGGCGTCCAACTGGAGCTGATGGAGCCTGGACATCAGCGTCTTCCCAGCTGTCTGATGCCGCAGGAGAACTGAATGGTGGAGCTTCTAGTACTGGAGCTGGAGGTGCTTCAGTGTGCAGGTTCATGGTGCTGCAAAGTCTTTGAGCTGCGTCAATCCCAGGAAGACTCAGCCACTTCATAAACTCCTCAATCCTGAACTGATCCTGTTTCCCGAATGCCTTGTTCAGCATCAGCACGCCCGAGGTCCACATCTTTGGCAGGTGCTTTAGCAGCAAACTCTTCTCGAGCGGGCTCGAAGTCTGGAAATTGCAGGCGAAAGTGTGAAAATCCTGGGTCTGCAGCGCGATGAAGAGCGCCAACGCACGCTTCACGGGTTCAGATCTGCGCGTTTGTTCAGGAACTTTGACGAGAAGGAAGCTACGAAAATTGGAATTGGGTGAGTGAATAACAATGTTAGCATTCCAATATGTGCGCCTAGAGGAAGCTCATGAAGAACAAACCTGACAGCGCGCGGGTCGTCGGCGTGCAGCAGGATGTCATAGGCGACAAACTCGCTCTGATTCGCATAGTTCGTCGCCACCAAGCCTTCCTGAACCTCCTCAGCTCCACTCTGAGTCGTGATGCTGTTGGCTTTCTGGTAGTGCACCTGGAGCTGTGCGAGTGCCGAGACGAGCTGCTGGTCGTTGAGCGTCTCGCTCCAGTCGTTCAGCTGGAGCGTGGACTGCAGCAGCGTCCGCGCGCGGAAGCTCGCGAGCAGGTGGAAGCGCACGATCGTCTCGAGCGCCTGAACCGCCGAGCCGTTCTCAATGCGCTACAGCGACGCCAACACAACAGAAGATTGTGAGCCAACCAAGTTGAAAAAAGAGCTGCTCAGGCTGCTGACTACCTGGATCGTGAAGTCCTTGCGCACGCTGCGCACGCGGTCGCTGAGAAAGTGGTAGAGCGACAGGAAGTCGAGCTGCACGCGCTCTGTAGCCACCAGTAAGCTTACGGAAGGCGAATTGCTGTGTGACGCTGGCCAGTCAAAGCCGCAGCCACTCCACGGCAGCACGTTAGAGAAGAGATGCTTCAGCGTGTGCAGCAGCACATGCGGTGGACGGAGCTCGGCGCTGTCGAGCTCAATCTGTCCAGCGGCCGCGCGCCGGTACTTCTTCACCGCGAGGCTGAACACGTCTGCATAGAAAGAAAGAGAGCAAGCGTATGGCCATTACGCTAACAACGGGTCCCAGCTGCGTAAGTGGAACAAGAAGTAAAGGTACAAACTCACCTCCGTGTGATGGCACGGACGTCCCTGGCGGTGGGTGCTCAAAGCGACTGATCTCCATGGTGCGCGTGCGCTCGTGTACTTCGGCGCGCGGACACATCTGTGTGCACGTGCCTAGTGCAAAAGGGCTGGGGCGTGGTGCATTGGTGGCATCTGCAGTAGCGTCGTCCTTATTGGTGACGTGGTCCTTGCGCTCGTGCGTCCGCTCTCTCGGTGCCGGTGCACTCCTCACTCCCCCTCGTCCTCGATAACCACCAAAGCCGCCACGGCTGCTCACACCGTCGCGACCGCCTGCGCTATTGCTGTCGCCATTGCTGCTGCGGTCACGCCAGCTCGTCCTCGGTGCGCCTCCTGTTCTTCCTCTTCCCCGTGCGGTGCTCATGCTCCTTCAAGCCAAAGAGAATCGCTTTGGATAGTCCTTCAAAGACCCAAATGAAAAAAATCATCATATCAGATCGGAACTTGCTTTGCATTCCCATGAACATGACCGTCCCACACACAGGATTCGCCTGGCCCAAGCGAACGAGACGCGCCAGTGCCACCACTGCTCTCTCTTTCTCAAGTTTGTCAAATTTCGATTTAAATCCTCCAGCAGACCACCATCACAAGACAGACACGTCTCACATCTCGCCAGACTCGCTGGCTTTGGCTTTCTTCACTACTCGCACTACGTACCTACTGGCCACTACTCGCTTTTCCTTCTTCATTGTCACCTCCTTCCTACACCATCTACTTACAACCTACGGATGAGACATCGTGGCCTTCTGCGAGATCTCCTGCGCGTGCTTGGCGCAGTGACCGTTCTTCTGCGCCCACTTGGTGCAGTTTGGGAACTCGCAGCGCTTGCCGCCACCGTGACCGCGGCAGAAGCCTCCCGACTGACAGCTCTTTGTGCATCCTTCAAACTTGCAACGCACGCCGCCGCCGTGCTGCTTGCAGAGACCGCGCGACTGGGCGGTCTTCGGACAGCCGTCCACGTTGCAGGGCTTGCCGCCGCCGTGCGCAATGCACAGGTGACCCGTCTGTGCGCTCTTCATGCAACCCTCGACCTTGCAGCGGCGGCCACCACCGTGCAGCTTGCACATGCCCTTCACGCGTGCCGGGTGGTTACAACCGAGCGCCGAGCAGATCTGTCCGCTGCCTTGTGCATCCTGCTTCTGCTGCTTGATCTGCGACGTCGTCCCTGGGGTGCCCTGTAGTGGTATTCTCTGTTGCTGCTGCTGATGGTACACTGGCGGCTGGTGGTGCATCATCATCGCTGTGAACTGCTGCTGCTGCGCATCCTGGCCGCGGGCGTTGCTCGCGTACGCGCCACCGGCGACCATCATGCCGTTCGCCTGCTGCATGAGCGGCGGCTGGTACTGGAACTGGTTGTGCTGCTGCTGCTGGAACTTTTGCTGCTGCTGCAGCAATTGCTGCTGGAGAGCCTGGTGCTGCGGGGTCCCAGAATGCTCGAGCTTGAGAATGTTGTGTGCCGCTCCGAGCTGCTGCTGTTGCTGGAAGCCCATCGCTTGGCCGTTCGCATAGTCGACAGCCGGGAGGTTGCCATTCGCATCGTATTGCTGCGATGCGTACATCGCGTGCATGTTATTCGCGTCGGCTGGAGCATACTGCTGCTGTTGCTGCTGCTGGTAGTTGCCAGGCGCCATGCCACCGTATTCGTTGTAAATCGTTCGCGTCGGGTTCAACAGCGCCTGTGTGTCCACAAAGCCAGGAGCACCCATCGTAGGGGCACTCGACGCCGCTTGTGGCGCAGGAGGGCCGTGGTAATCTAGCAGGTTGTCCAGGTTGTCGACCTGCACAACGTCGTCGCCGCCATAGTCTTCGTTGTCGTACCCAACGTCGCTCTCAATCGACTCGAGCGTTCGCGCCAAGTGCTGGAAGCGGAAACTGTCCTGGCTCGACATGGGCTTCTGGATCGCCTGGTTCGACGTCGCGTTCAGCATCGCCTGGATGATCTCGAAGCTCGTCGTTCGACCCATTGACTGCACATTCGCGTTTGGCATCATAAACGAACGCATCAGCTGTAGGCTCGAGAGGCGCTGCAAAGATCCATCTTCGCAGTCTTTGTACACCTGCGTCATTGGCTCGGCCGTGCTTGCGAACGAGTTGTCAATGAAACTGAGAAGGTGGCGCAAGCTCTCCTTCTTCTCAGTCATCGAAAAATCGTTTGAGCTCAGCAGGCTCTTCAGCGACGGTTTGTTGTCCTCGGACTGCTGCTGCGCGCGGTTCTTCAGATCCGAATTGATCAGAAAGCTGCCGCCGCTCGTGCTCATCGTGCGCGACGTCGGCGCCTGTTGCTCCAAGAGGCACGCGAGTACATCCTGGATGCTCGCTTCGCGGTGCAGCGGCTGTCGGAAGTCCACGTTCTGCTGCTGCTGTTGTTGTTGTTGTTGTTGCTGGTCACCGCTTTCGCTCTTCGTCAAGGTAATCGCGCTTCCGTTTGCCTTTGGGGCGTTCTTCTTGATGAAATCCTGCACGACGTCTGCGCCCAGCGGCGTGTTGTGCTCAGCCGCAGCCTTAATACGGAATTTCATTTGCTCCCAGTTGTGCAGCTGCTGTACCGAGAACATCGACGTGTCGACGCAGTTCATCATGCTCATGAGCAGCTCCGAGTTGACGCCGCCGTTGCTGCTGTCGCCAGCGCTGCTGTTCATTCTGTTCGCGATTGCTGCTTTCGCCGCCGCGCTGGTCTTGACGTCTTCTACGACGCCGTGTTGCGCCATCATAGCTTGTCGTGTGCGTGCGTACGTTTCTTTTGGAGTTTTCTGCTTGGTAGTGCGTGCTGTTCAGCACGAATGGATCGCGTCGCTTGTTGGGAGTGCGCGTGTGCACAGCGCGAGGATAGAGTGCGAGACGGAGGGTGTCGACGGTCGAACGTGCACAGACAGATAGAGTGGCGAGAGAGAGAGAGAGAGAGAGAGCGCGAGGGCACCTGGAGGTGGATCGGATGTTGCGCCCAGCTGCTGAGTTTCTTTGTGTGCTTGCTTTTGGCTTTGGTGGTTGAACCAGCTCAAAGAGCTTCTTGGTGAAGGGAGTGAGAGTGAGAGAGAGCGAGCGAGAACATGTCGCAAGTGTTCTTTGCCATCACCCTCTCCCTCGATTTATACTTTCCTCTTTATTATCAGTTCTGTTTTAATTACACATATTAATTTTATTATGCTCATATAACTATGTTTACAGACTCTTTACAATTATATTTGTACTAATATATAGTATTGCGCATTATAAAAGGTAAGATAAATCCTTGAATTCGCACTTATGTGGGTGAATAGAGTGGACTCAAACGCATTGATTCTTTTGTCAAATGAGGTGAAATCAAGTGAACACGAGGTTTTACCCCTAATTAGGTACTATCAAGTACAGATATGATCACTTGGTTAAAGTAAGCTCTTTGTCGAATCTTGAATCAAAACTGTACACTGCTCCTCCTCCTTGTCATAGAATTCCAACTGAGCAAGGCCGGACCAAACGAAAGTTGAGCGGCAGCGATTATGGGTGTCGCTTCAACGCTGTGTGTGTGTGACGAAGCAAGCAAACCGCGTGAAGCCATTAACTTTTAGTTGGCTGCATTTTGTGGCTGCATTCCCGCTTGCGCCCATTCGTGGTGTGATGCCTCCATGGCGTAAGGCAATCAATGCGTGTTGGATGGATGGCCACCACCCCACATTCGCTGGATCGCCGCCCATGATGCGCTATTGTTAGTTCGATGCTATTTATAGCTCGGCTAAGTTTGGCACGTGCCATGGCGCTGGATAGCTGACTCTTGGGGCCAACTTCGTGGGTTGATAGGCGTCGCCCACTGTAACTGAAACAGTTGCGCTGTGCCGAGCGTACAATGGTGACGAAGATGGCGGCGAGCAGCTCCGAGAGATTGCAGAGCAGCGTGACGCGTCCGAGCGAGAACAACAGCAGCAGCGGACTCCACGGCAGTAACAGCAGCAGTGCGAGTGACGTGTCTGAAGTGGCTGGTAGTGGCGGCGTTACTGCGCAGTCGATAGGAGCGGCAGAGCGCTTGGTGAGCTTGCTCAGCGTTTTCAATCTCTCCGCGGCGAAGTCAGCGCTGCGAACGCCACATCGCGATGCGGACGAGAAGGACGGAAACAAGCGAGTGAAGCTGGATGTCGAACAGCTTCGCGACTGCGTCTTCAGTGGCGGGTGTTGCTACGAGAGTGACGCAACGGCGGAGAGCGCGTCGACTCGCCCCATCGCATGGCGCATCCTGCTCGGCGTGTTGGATGAGAATCCAGCGCAGTGGCCAGAGCTGCTCGCAGAGAAGCGCCGCACGTATCAGGACTGGAAGCGCGAGTTTCTCGGCTGCCGGCGACAGAGTGTGGTCGGCAAGCAGCCTCGTCATGACACACAGTCTGGCACAGCGAGCCCCAGCCACTTGATTGACACACCAAAGGACGCGTACGACCAGGACATCGCTCTCATGAAAGAGATCGACAAGGTGTTGTGCTTGATAATTCGATTGAGTACTAGTCGAGTCTGACGTACATATGTGGTTCGATTAGGACGTGTCGCGCACGCAGAGCGCGCTGCCGTTCTTCGCGATCGGCGGCATTGCGCAGCAGTGGATGCTGCGCATCCTCTTCGTGTTCGCCAAGCTCCACCCGGAGCTCGGGTACATGCAGGGCATGAATGAGATCCTCGCACCGATCGTGTTCGTCTACGGCACGGACAACAGTGACGAGTGGGCACAGGGGGCCGAAGCCGACGCGTTCTTCTCATTTGTAACGATCATGAGTTCCGTCAAGCTGCTGTACCTGAAATCGCCAACGGACCCTTCGAAGAGCGGTGTGGACACGCAGATGACGCGGCTCACGCTGCTGCTCCGGCAGCACGACGCACTGCTTTGGCAGCACTTGGTGAGTCTGAGATGCATCTCAGTGTCTATAGTGAGGCTGAAACTATGTGTGAGATTGACTCAATGTGTGGTGTCGCTCTATAGAACTCCATTGGGCTCACACCGGATCTATACAGCCTCCGCTGGTACATGACGCTCCTCACGCGCGAGTTCCCAATGCAAGCGACGCTGCGCATTTGGGACTCGCTGCTCGCGGACCCAAGGCGCTTCAGCTTCCTCCATTACGTCAGCTGCGCTTTGATCCGCTCGCAGCGAGCGCAGCTGCTGAACGAGGGCTTCTCGGGCTCGCTGAAGACGCTGCAGACGCTCGCGCACGTGCAGATTGAGCGCGTACTCGCGCAGGCCGCGCAGATGCGCGAGAAGGATCGAAGCGTGGACCAGCAGCGCCTCAGAAGATCGCCAACTTACCATGAGATACCAAAGTACCAACACGACAAGTAAGCGATCCTCCTTTTTATTGCGGGTCAGATGCTCTAAGTAAACTTAGCGCACCCGACACCCTCGGAGTAGGCATCTCTTGTCACCCGAGCTCGAAGAGCCCAAGTGAGTAAGTGTTCGTTCTTGAGGAAGATGTTGCGAGCGGCGTTCACGTCTCGGTCCATCGTCAGATTGTAGCTCGAGCAGTGGAAGACCTTCTCGTACGTGATGTTGCGGTTGATTCTCCCGCAGCATGAACACGTCTTC
>JAASGT010000015.1:0-79240 GCA_023334315.1 Globisporangium alternatum | reverse complement strand
GCAACTCGACCCCCCCCCCCATCAGGCTTCGATTCCAGGCAGATTGATCGTTGCAGCTGCCCGATCTCACAGAAAACGACTGGAAGCGCTGCGCGCTGTCGACGGTCGCTATCATGTTGTACGCCGGGAACCCCTTTCTGCAATTCCAGCCCCAAAATGCAGCTGGTCTCGTTCTTCTGATCACGTCCTGTCGACAGCTCCTGCGATGCCAGGAATTCCGGTGATTGCTTCAAACCCGGCAGCAACGTCACTCCATTCCTCTACATTCCTAGGGTAAAACACTAGCTGCTCTCTTTCTCCGTACAAAAAAGCTATTATACTTTTGACAGCGCGAGAGACAGTCGACTTGGACGCTCCAAATTTCTGTGCTACGTTTTCCGTACTCCCACGCGAATCTAAAATGCTAAGTGTAAGCACAATCATTTGCCTCAAGCTAAACTTATGATTTCTGCCGGGTGCGTCGGGTCGCTATTGTAGTAGTGTGGCCACTTGAGCGCCACAAACGTGCAAAGGCGCTCAAAGCAGCCTCTGTCGACACGAAAAGCACTGCGAAAGCTCGAGTCATCTTTGCGTAGCGCGTAGTTGTCCTGGAAGAACGTAGTTGGCACCGTGCGCTGAATTTCTTTGTCACTGGGAATGCTCCTGCTGTCAATTTCGAGCTCCAAGTACACTGCGAGAATCACGAGGTAGAGCGTCAGCGACACATGCTCTATCTCCTGCATGCGTTTCTCTTCTTCGGTTTTCAGATTGCTTGCTGCACTAACAAGTGGTGGCCCGTGAAAATTAATATTTGTGGCGCTGAAAAAGTTGAATTGCTGTGAGCAACTGATTTGTTTTTTTCTGTTTCAACTCAAACAGCTCAAAATATTTAGGTCTGTGAAGATCATCTTAAATGAAACAGGCCATAAAATGGAAGTCAGTACAGGGTTCCCTTGACTAATGAAGGGGGCACACCCACTCATTCAAGTATGAAAATGTAGAGGATATACACAGCCCGAGGTATAATGTTTCACAAGTGCAAAGCAGATTTTCCGTCACGACTCGCAAAAAAACACTCCGATGGGCAAAATAGATGTTCAATGCAAATTACTCAAACAGAATTCACTTTTGAAGGCTGTGGGGCGACATGGTATCGAGTCGCACGTTTGCGATACCACTAATGAGGTTGTAGATGTCTTCCGTCAGAATGCCGGTATGCCTCCAGCAGTTCGCATTGTTGTATGCGAGACAGATTCCTAGGCCTCCTGGCACCATCGCATTGCTTGCAGAACGTCGACGTTGTAAATCTCCCCAGCGCTGCTCACGGCTCCTGCTGCGCCCAAAATCTCGTCTGCTTTCTCCGCCGCGTACTGCCTTTGTCTACGCTTGAACCACGCCTTCAGCAACGCGATCACACCGGCGTCTTGCGGCTGCAAAACTGACGTGGTATTGGGCAGCAGCATTTGAATCTCCACATTGCTGAGTGGCTCCTCAACATGATGTGCGGACGCGTTGTCAAGAAGGAGAAGAATGCGTCGGTCGTCTTGCATCATTTGCTTGTCAATACTTCTACCCACGACTGGAATAGCGCGCAGTTCATCCAGCATGATTTGCTGCTGGTATAGTTGACGCCAAGCTGCTGGGTTGTCTGCTTTCTGAAACAGCGAGGCTGGCACGCAGAGCCGACGAAGAACAGCGGGAGTTTCTCGCTGCCATCAGCATTCGTTGCCACAGCAACTGTCATTCTCTTCTTGCTGCTTTTCCGGCCAGAGACTGGCTCGGACGAGATGGTGGTGGAAGGAGGCTTGCAGAAGTACAGCGCTGTTTCGTCCATATTAAAGACGTTTTTCGCCTCGTACTCGACCGTGACACCGCGGAGCAGCGCACGCCACTGTTCGACTGTTGCTGGGCTTGCTAAGCCGGCCTCATCATGCATGCGGCACGATTTGAGCTTGAGCCGCCGCTGGAAGTTGTACAGCCAGCCCTTGGAGAAAGTGAGTGCCAGAAGTCGCTCGCGCGTCACAACAGACAAGTCGCTGGTCATGATCTCGTCTCTCAGCTTCTCTGCCTTCAGCCGGACGAGGTGGTCCGTCAGGCAGATCCTCAGCTTTGCACACTACTCAATCCAGTTCGCCAGCTTGATATCAAGCACAGCAGACACTCTGGTAGCAGGCAAGTCGGCAAGCGTTTCTGCTGGCATCGTTGAGTGATGTCGGAAACGCTTGACGGGGCGGAAGCTCTCCATAGCTTAAACTGTGTCTGTACCCACCGCCCCAATTCTGAAAGCGAGAGCGCCTCGTGACCTTGGTGGTGGTTGAACAGCACGCGTTGCTCGTCGAGTGTCATGTGAACACGAGATCGCTGGCGTGGCTTCATGGCTGCTTGTGATGTGCATTAAAGTGGGTCTGTGAGCTCGGTCGTTCATAGTGCAAGTTCCCGCCAAATATCAAACAGTGACTCGCATCTGCCTTTCGTAATTTATATATACAGATGTCTCAAATAAATCAATTCGTGCGAATAATAGTGAAAAGGATGTTTTCGTTAGCCAAGTGAGTCCTGTACAACAGATTTCCTCAAAAGCCATCTGGAAACAGCCTTAATAGAGCTCCTTCAACGGAGGAAGAGCGAGAGTGATGGTCCTGCCGCTTTATAGAGGTGCGTATCAATAGTTAGAGGTGGACATGGCCTTCGTTTTCCTACAAAATCTGTGTAAAATAGTTAATATTTCCCTCTTTAAAATATTATGAAGAGGTGGACATCGACCTGTTTTACCTGAGGTTTTGTAGGAAAGGAAAGACCATGTCCATTGGCTTAGTTTCGTAATAAACCGTCGCACACGTAAACAGGTCAGTATTGGCTAAGCAGGCCCTCCGATATCAGGAAAGCTGAAGGCTTTCCTGAGAACGCCCGCAATTCCAACCCACAAGCGAATCCGCTCGGAGCGACGCACGCACGACGAGCGGACGTGTAGGCATCGAGAAGAGCGAGGCAACGCTGTAGCCACTGCTGCCATGCGCGCGTTTGCGGATGCGGTGTCGGTCAAGAGCGCTCTGGTATCGTCGTCGTCGTCGTCATCGGCCATGAGTGATGATGGTACGCTCATCTTGAAGTGTATATTGTGTTGCACCTGCGCATGCGGTTTTGCTCTTCCGCATGTGGACTGGACGCACTGCTGGAGAGGTCTTTTGAAGCTGACTTAATGAATGGTATGGTTGCCTTGCTCTTGATTGACGTGTGCATAATGTGTAGTGGGCATGCTGGATTCGGATACAGACGCTAGGAGGCGCAAGCGCATGTGGGATGAGGCGGAGAGCGAGAGCGATGATGACAATGCGTACAATCGCCGCGTACTCAAGCAGCTTCGCAAGGTATGGGCTCGAGACGATGGCGCAGCAGTGTATCTTTATCTCCAGTCCATTCTCTAACTCACTGCGTTGTGCTGTGTTTGGTAACAGGGCTCAGAACATATCAGAAAGTTTGCCAGCGCCGTTGCAATTGCTGTGGACGGGAAGAAAGCGCTGAGCATACGAATGGAGCATGCAATCGAAATGTGGCGGCAACTGGAGACCATTGATGCGACGATGCTGTCCGGGATCATCGAAGCGGAGCCACTGTTGATGTTCAAATTGGTGGATGCTCTGCTGTCGACTCCGTATTTCCCGCTGCAGCAGTTCTACTTCATGGCTTTGTCTGGGCTGCTGTATTTGCTGAATCACTCGCGTGGAGGGCCAGAAACTAGACTTCTGCAGAGCTTCATCAAATCGATTCAGCATTTCGATTCAAGCGTGTCTAAGCTGCTACCGCTCTATGACGCTGTGGATTGGGTACGTACACATTTTGACATGGTCAGGGTAAATGAAGGAGTCGAGTTCATCACTAACTGATACCTTTATTCTCTAGAGTGACCCAAAGGTAGCCCGCAAGCATGTGAACAAGCTGAATAAGTGCACACACGTCTGCAAGACTTTCAGGCTTGCCAAATGCTGGATCTCGGAAGAAGGAACCAGCGCATTGGTATGTTCACTTCCTGTTCTTTGGTTCTATGCGAGCAAATCTGCGGAGCGGCCTCTGACGAAGTTGTGTTTTTTTCTACTACTCAGCGGCGCATTAAGATTGACAGCTGGATTGACATCGGTGGCGGCACCTTGACGTTCTATCAGGAGCAAGGAAAGGAGACGAGCGTGATCAACATCCCTTCTGTTTGCATCGAGAAAATCGATCGTGACGTGCAAAACGGCTTGGTGTACATATACACCAAAAGCAGCTTGAGGGCCGACGGCACCTCGCTCTTCGTGTTTGAGCCCTTTCCTGTGGTAAGAAGTCTTCGTTTTGTTTGAGCCTGAATGCAGTGCGTTGTGCTAACGCTACTGCATCTGATCAGGATCTCGCTGGATTGTCCAGTGCTCTCTCCGGCTTGTTCTCGCCAGGATCAACGAGCAACTATGAGGTAATTGCTTGTGATACTCGCACGACTCTTGAACTCAATAGAGAATCTAACATTTCGTGTTGTCACCTGTTCAGGAGCTGAAATCTCTGATCCCAGACCAAGTCTATGATCGTTGCATGCCACCGGAAGAAGATTTTCGTCCGGCGGTCAGTAAAAGAACCCGTCAAAACGAACGTCACACGGTGATTTCAGACGACGAAGCTGAGAGCGAGTGCCTTGAAGAGCATCTCACAAGCGATCTTCTTCGGTTCCTGGAGGATCACATTGATGAGAGTAGCAAACGAGTCCAAGAGGTATCAAGCGCTGCTTACTCCAAGCTTCGCGACCATTTCAGTGAGACCAGTGCCAAATTGACGATGGCGTTCTCCAACATCAGTGGCCCCCACGTACCTTGTGACGGCGATATCTCGAGTCGTGAGTTCAGCACCCAGTCTTCGTGCAATGCGCTTCAACAGCAGCGATTTCTCAGCCTTCCACACGCAAGGCACGAGACTGAGAAAGTGGTGTTTGAGGTGCAGCAGGATCGCAAGAGTCGCCACGAAGACTTGACGGGGTATGCGAAAGAGAGCATAGCCGCGGTTGTTGAAGAAGACTCGGGCGTCTTTCGGTTTGTTGTGCTGGCCACAGTATCCGTGGTGATCGTTCCGTGGCTTCTCTTTGTCGGGCTCTATTTATTCAGTGTGGTCGTTCTGATTCCAGGGTGGTTGCAGACAACACTCATTTTCTTAATCCCCCAGGTTTCCACGAAGTAGGTTGAATTCTGGCATACGTATTTCATATGTTGCGTTTGGTGAAGGAAAAGGCGCGCGTATTTCGTAATTGCGTTGTGTCTGTTCATCTCTGGTGTGACCTTTCGCGTGAATCTGATCCGTCTGCTGCCTCCAGGAGTTCCATTATAACAGCATTTGCTAGCAGCAACAGCGAAGATGGCAGGATGCGCGATCGACTTGCGCGGCTTAGAGGAAGAGCTCAAGAAGCTCGGCATCACGATCGTGTCTGGGAGCCAAGACACCATCATCTCCATCAGGATCCGCGGTCTGGCCGGGAAAGCGCTCGTTCGCGGGCTTCGCTTAGCTGACCAGCTTCTCCAAGAGAGAGTCAAAGGTGTGATCAAGTCCTGTGCTGATGCGGCTACAAAGACGTTCACAGATCCAACGTTCGGCCCATCTGCAAGTGATAGCGGTGGAGCGGCTGCAATATGCAAGATGGGTCAGGTCGTCCCGTCAAAAGGGGGCTCGCAGCACCAGGTCAAGATTCTTGGGCTACTGAAAAGCGAAAAGATCCGCTGGGAACGGCCCGTGTACGTCATGGACGATGAAGACGACGGGTACGTAGCGACATGCAATGCAGGAAGCCTTTGCCTGGTACTTGTCGCTGACAGCTGGCGTTCTTACCTGCGTGTTGTGCCTGTTGCAGTGATGATGTCGACAATCAAGAGGAAGACGAACGAGGAAGCGCCTTTCTTGCCTCTGCGTCTGCTGACAAAGTATTCGCTTCACAGGCAAAGCTCTTCGCTGATGACGTGTGCTCTGGAGACGTGATTCAAGGAAACCTCGGCGACTGCTGGTTTTTGAGTACGTGAAGACACAAGCGAGCAATGCTGTGGCCCAAGCTTTCTTGGTGTCTAACTTCCGAGTGAACATGCAGGTGCTCTGAGTGTAGTTGCTACGCGATCAGATCTGCTGCACCAGACGTTCTGGAGAGGCGACAAGTACAAAGCAAACGGATTGTTTGTCTGTCGATTCATGAAGGTATCTGCGCAGTATCGTATCTCAAGGTTGTTGCATTTCCGTTTCTAATTTGCTTGTTTCGACAGAACTTCGTCTGGAACTACGTTATCATCGATGATCGCCTGCCAGTGTTTGGCTTCTCAAAAACGAAGGCAGGCAAGCCGTACTTTGCGCGATGTCGCGATCCGAACGAATTATGGTGCGCGTGTTACTCTTGAACGTTAATCAGTCTTGACATTACACAACTGAAGTTTTATCGTGATTATCTGCAGGGTTGCTCTTCTAGAGAAGGCATACGCGAAGCTTCACGGCAGCTACGAAGCGCTCATCGGAGGTTTTATCGATGTCGCCTTGAACGACCTCACAGGAATGTGCTCGGAGCAGGTGATCTTGAAAGAAGGGTACCCTGGGTACGGAGAGAACCCCTTTCATCCAGCAAAGACGGGAGAGCAGAAAGGGGATTCGTTTTGGCAGAAGCTTCTAAAGTACAAGGAGTCAGGGACGTTAATGGGCTGCTCCATCCAGCCTCCGCCGACGGGAGACAAAAATGTCGCTGCAGAGTCGAGTGCTGGCAATGGACTGTACTTCAAGCACGCCTATGCGCTGGTGGATGCCGCAAAGATCAAAACAGTCAAATTCGGATCGATAGGTCTCGTCAAGCTACGAAATCCCTGGGGCATGGGAGAATGGGTACGTACGCCACCATACGCGCACAGCTATCGCTGACTCACGATGCTCGAATTTTCCCTAAAGCTTGCTGCTGTTGTTTATTTCGTTGCTTTGATATAGACAGGTCCGTGGTCAGACAGCAGCGATGAGCGACTCGAACACCAGGACATCATCGAGCAGTTTTTCAAGATTCTCAAGCGCAAGGTTGGCGGGAATGCCAACAAGCGATTCTTCCTCAGCGTTAATGGAAAAGGCGAGATGAAAATCGACGAGATCGCCGCCGAGGAAGTCGTGGACATTAACGCAAGCGACGGCACATTCTTCATGTCGTACGATGCGTGGATGCAATACTTTACACACTTTTTCGCTGGCATTGGTGAGTTCTTGCAGCAATCGCTTGCATTCCTGTACGTTTGACTGAGGTGCAGTTGCTGACATCTTGCTAAATGAACATAGATTTTCCCGACGAATGGCACGGAAAGCGGGTCGAGGGCTCCTGGAACGAAAGCAATTGTGGTGGCAACACTACCAGAAGCACGTGGATCAACAATCCGCACTTTGAGCTTCAGCTCGAGAAGCGCTGTCGCCTCTTCATTTCTCTGAGCCAAGAGGATCCTCGTGGGAAAGAAAACTTGAAAATCATTCCAATCGGGTTCCACATCTGCTCGCTCAGTCGAATTGGCGACAGCAAATCGAGCAAGTTTGAGATCAAGGAACCGCCTGGGAAAGCGGACGCCTACTACCGACTGTATAAGGAGAAAGATCAAATGGAGTTCAAGAAAGGTGTTCGACCAGAAACACTGCCTCCTGCAATTATACCGGGGTCAGTCATTCCTGGTACCGACGACGATGGTACACCGCAACCGGCCTACACGTTCAAGCAAGCTGTCTCGGTGAGTGCGCCAATATCTATTGTGTAGATGAGGTCCACTACTCATCTGTCTAACATTCTGTCAGGCTGATGTGGCAATGGAACCAGGACGCTACTGCATCATTCCGAGCATGTACATGAGAACGGTACGAAACGAGTTCTCGTCTTGCTTGATCAGGCATTAGTGAATCTCTTTTACATCGGCAATGTTTAATTGATATGATTTGAATATCTAACAGGACAAAGATAGTGGCAAGACGAACGTTGGGAGCTTCTGGATCTCAGTGTACTCGGACACATCGGCATTTAGTCTCGAGGGAGGAGAAAAGATCGTCGAAGAGGAAGAGGGTGAAGAAGATCCGAACAACAACAACAACAACAGCAACAACAATGCGCCGTTCACTGCTGCTAAGAACTCTCCCGCAAACAGTCCAGGCAAGAATTCAGGGTCTGTTGTCTTATCCGACAGTGTTACAACGATGGCAAAGCGGCGGAAGTTCGAGGATGCAAAAGACGAACTTCTGAACCAAGCCAAACTGAAGAACATCGGACTCCGAGTCGTGAAGATGGAGTTTGCCAAGTCGACAATGCTCAAGAAAGTGGACTGTCGCCGCAAGCTGATGTCACTAGGTTTCAAGAGTGAGGAGCTAACTGACGAGAAGTTCAACATCCTTTTCAACGGTTTGGACGCTGCCAACAATGGGAGCGTTTACACAGACGAGATCATTCGCCTTTTTGAACGAGAGATCGAGGAAGACCAGATGGCGTGCGAGATTCCAGAAATTGAGGACGACGACGTGCCTGAGAAACTCCATCAAGATGGGATTCTGGAGATCAGTGTACGTGCAGCGAAAGACTTGGTGACCCGCTCGAGGCATCAGACGACCGCTCTCCGGCAAATGCAACGGAAAGTGCATTTTCCAGCAAAGACGTTTAGCTCCAGTGAAGCGGCCCGGCGCCGGAGGATCGCAAAAGAGATCTGCTCGCAAAACAGTGCTCTGACTGCACAGATCTGGCCGTTCCTACGCAAGTGTGGCTTTCTTGCTCCGGAAGATGCTGGGATGTTGAAGAAGCAAGCGACGCAAGCCTTCTCGCGCGAATCCAAGTTTTCATATCAGCAGATCTCTACTCCCGTCAAGGCTTTCTATGAGCTGTTGGAGAAAGCGTGCACTGAAACAACTGGAGATCGAGAAGCTGTTGGAGTTCAGTTTGAGCAAAATAGTCGCTCGCCTTTTCCTGACCAGCTCAAGGGGCATCGAGGATCATTGTCTACAAGCATCGCCTTCAGCAATAAGCTGGACATCTCCACTCAAGCGATTTCTGATCTTCACAAGTCCGATCGCATGAAAGCTCTCGAGGAAAAGCGACGAGACCGCTTGGCCAACCTGCAGAACCAAAAACAGCTTGCGCTTGGTGACAAGCAGAAGACTACTGCGCTCCCTAGGCTCATTGGTGGCAGGAAAAGCGGTTCGACTCACGTGAGCTGTGTCGATTGCGGTACTCGAATCCTGATTGGGGCCAGAAGAAGTCAAAATGACGGAGAAGAGGGATCCATTCCCTCGTACCTTTGTGCTGGTTCAAACTGCATGAACTCGTTCTGCAGAGACTGCTTCACGCTTCTCCCCGAGAAGAAGAAATTTTGCGAAGACTGCTTCCAGCACGAGTTTCTTCCTCTCGAGTCATTCGGTGAACACTTGCGAGCGATCATGATCGAGAAACTTGGGTCCTCAAACGAGCAGCGAGTTCGTCTTGATGAGATCTTCCGACTTTTCGACACGGATAACTCGGGGGCACTGAGTTCGGAGGAATTTGGGCGGGCGATTGGCATGCTCAACATTCAGCCACCGCTGACGAATGAGCAAAAATCATACTTGCTGATGCAATTTGACACGAACAAGGATGGTGAGATCAGCCAGAGCGAGTTCAAGGACTGGATCCTGAAAGACCAGGTGTGGAGTCCATCGAAGTTGACCTCGACACTTCAGAACAGCGCTTCGTTTGAGTTTTCAAGCTCAAGAGGAGATTCCAAGGTCATGGGTGACATTCTGACATCTACAATCGCCCCTGTGCTCGGTGACATCATCAGCGCTGCATTCGAAGCCTTCACATTCAGCTCCTCCACGGACCACTGGCTGCGCACTCGAAACACGTCAAAGCCAAACACTTTGCGTGTGTTTCACGACGCTACGGAGGCGAAAGGAGCCGAGGCTATCAGCGAAACTGGCACCATTGTGTTCATGCGGCTCATGAATCTGGCAATGTCAGACACGCTCGATGGCGGAGGCAGTTACAGTCCCACCGTTGCTGCTAAAGTGTTCGAGCATTTTGATTCCGACAAGAGCGGTAGGATGGACCAAGGCGAGTTCGCATCTTTTGTTGAAGCTCTGGGTTTGCACCTCGACAAGAACGACACAAAGTTACTCATGTGCCGAATGGAGACTGCAGCTGACGACGGATCTGTTGGGTTTTCCAATTTCATGGCGTACGTCGAGTCAATTATGACCAAGAGCGGACAGAAGACGTCGTCTATGTTGCCAAGCACCCCATCTCTGGTAGAAGTCATCGTGCAAATGGATGCACAGGTGTCAATGGATTCAGCAAAACGAGAGAGCCTGTGCAACATCCTGCAGCAATTGCAGTGGAACACAAGGAAGACCGATGCAATGGCATGCTGCAAGCAAATACGGGATGCAATCGGCCTCAACTTGCAAGTGGAGCATATCCAGCGTTTGGGAAACGCGGTCTTTTTCCGCGAGCTGCAGCCGGGATTGAACAGTCAGGTGGCATCATCATCTGCTACTCCCGAGTCTACTGAAGACAACCTCTTGGAGCTGAAGAGCAGTGGAGATGTGCTCAAGTGCATCCTCTTCTCCGCCCGATCGACAGTCATCGCACAGCTGAAAGAACTCAGCTTGGCGGCAATCTGCGACAGTATTAGCTCGTTCTTGGAGCAGCAGAGCGGGACAACCAGTATCGAAAGTGTGTGGAAGATCGTCTTCGGGCTGGAAAGCACTGAATCCATCGACCAGCGCGATTTTCTTGACACACTACTCCGGGCTGGATTTTCTGCTCCATCGGACGGCTCTGGGAACGAAGCCAGTCCTCTGCTTCGTCGCTTGTCAAAGAAGCTCCAAGTGGCTTTGGTACTGGACGCATTGCGAGCGAAACGGAGTCAAGCCCAAACAAACGACAGCTGGAGTGGTTTTGTGACGTTCAGCTTGTTCACGATGCTGATGAGGTACACCAAGATCCAGCAGATCGAGGTGAGATTCGATCAAGCGCTCTTCAACTTCCTTAGGCTATGTCAAGGGCATCAGCATTATCTGGTGACTGTGTCATTGGACAAAACACATCTTGTCGTGCGCGTGCGAGAACCGATTTTCAAGTTCCAGATGGACTTTGTGCTTAATGAAGACGAGTACGCGCGCGCGAATCTTCTGAGCCACCTTCCAACGATAACGCATCTCAGGCATCACAGTGAAGAAACGAAAGAAACCCGTGAGCAGAAGTTCTCAGCAAAACCCAACGCTGTTGTGACTGCAACGTGCATCCCGGAGGTGAACGAAGCGATGCTCAATTTGCTCACCCGACTGCGTATTGCAACGAACGCAAACACAACCACGAACGACCATCAAGGCATTATTCCGTTCCTGAAACTCGTCGAGAGTGACAGGTTTGTAGCCACGCTGCGCGAGCTGCTTGTGCAGGCAAACCTACCGTTCTTTTGGTCCGTCTCGGCCAAGGTGCTAGAGTTTTCGATCGATGGAGACTACCTGGACCAGCTCAAGAGCCCCAGCTTCCAGCACGTCGTAGCTGAAGCGCTTTTGAAAAATTCATCGTCATCCCGAGCCCTCGTGTCGCTACTGAAGCACACGAGCTCATCGTTGCAAGTCCGGTACGAGGTCATCGGGAAGAACGCGGCAGTCCTCAGCTCGTGGGAAGAGTTCCAGTCAGTTCTCACGGGTCACCAAGACACGTACGCTGTTCTCGAACTGTGTCCACAGGGAGATCTGTTTACAACAGACATCGATCGAACGGGGTCAAGTGGCGCCGCGAAGTGGGATTCAAAGAAAAGAGTCATCTTGAAAGAGCCTGAGTCGTGCGATTTACGAATCGATCGACCTGTGGTGTACACCGACACTGTCAAAGTGTCGGCGGTTCCTGGTGGCCACTCGACGAAGAAGATCTCGTTCGTGGTGGACGACAAGAGCGACAATGGTCACTTTGTGGTTCTTAGCGTGCGCAAGGCACAGCCATGCGGGAAAAATGAGAAACCACGACTGTACTGCACAGCCTACGACCCTTTCACGTCGTGCGAGTACTCAGTGGAAGGATACCCTGCAAAGTGGGCGGTGGATTTTTTCACCACCACCAGCGGCCGCAACTTTGAGAATGAGTGGATGGCGTTGCTTAAGGAGATGCGACTGGGCGCGACTCTGACGCCTAAGGTTATCGTGAAAGTATTCAACAAGCAAGTCAAGACTGAGAAGCTGATTGGCGAGTGCGAGATCTCGATTGGCTCAGCAATCGCTCACGAAGGGCACATCTTCGACGATTGGTTTGCGCTGCAGCACCCGATGGACAGCTTGAAGACGACAGGCTTCGTCAACTTGTCATTCCGCTTCGATGTCCAGAAAGTGAGCGACATCTCGTTAGCCATGATCGAAGGTGCTGAGAACTCAATGAGACGAAAGAGCAGCTTTGTTCCAGTAGAAATCAGCAGCACGGCGCTCACGCAAGAGAGCGAAACCAAATCCGACCAGCGGTCTCCAATAGAGAATGGAGAGAAAACCCAGATGGAGAGCCGACTTCGCGAGCTGCAGCAGGCTTTGAGCTCGACGGAAAACGCGAAACGAGACGCAGTGGAGCAAGTGAGAGCCCTGCGATCGCAGTTGCAGCAGGTTTCCATGTCGTCTAGCTCTGTGACTGAAAGTGAAGTTGCCAAGTGGAAGAGGAAGCTCGATCAAGCTCTTCGAGAGCAAAGCGCTCAGCAGGAAGAACATGAGCGAAGGTAAGCTTGTTTGTGGACGAGAGATTTTCACTCTCGCTCTTCTGAGTCCGAGCACGAGTCTAATTGTTGCTATGTCTATTCTGTGTGAGCAGAGTGGTTGCGCTGCAAGTGGAGCTCCGGCGGATAGAGGAGAATGCGCAGCGAGAGCGAGAGTCAATGAGACCGCCGCCTATGGTAGCCCCTTCAAACTTAAAGCAAGCATCGCTCGGTGCAAATGCGTCAGCGCACGATATCCTGTCAGCGATGAAGGACATTTTGAGTAATCGCTGTCCAGAGCGGCCGTACAATGGACTGAAGAAAGCGCTCGCGGCCGTTGCAGAAGTGCCCGGAAAGGTAGGATGGGCTGTGAATCATGCACTAGTCGCCGTTGGCTGTCATTGCTGAATTCCTGATCCCGTGTGCCCAGGTTGCCTTTGCTGCGTTTGACGACGTACTGAGCGATTTCGGTCTCAGCCTCTCAGTTGAGCATCGGAAGACCGTGTCAAGTATTCTCGATCCCGGAGTGCGAGGCCGGATCAGCATCGAGGGTGCGTCTTTGAAATTGGTAACGATGTACAAAGTTGATTACATTGCTAACACTTATCTTATGCTTGCAGATTTTTTCATCAAGCTCTGCGGAGATGCGGAAGCCTACACGAGCATAGCTCAGGTGAGATCGAGGCAACCAGAATCCCTCCTTCCTGTCGTCATGCCGACGCCACCACAGTCCGAAGTGGGATCTCCAGAGCGTCAGATGAAGGTAAGACGCATGTGGCTGGCTGTGAATGATTGGCCTCAGTGCATGGTAGCCTGACGATGTTGGAATAACTTCAACAGGATGCGTCTACCGAGTCTCCACCTACTCTCTCGAGCACTTCGATCCCAGCACCTTCGCACCCACAGAAAATGACTCTGAAACAGATGACCAAATTCCTGCTCATGAACCTCCCTGACGGCTGGGAAGCTCGCTTCACGGAGAAGGGCAAGCCGTACTTTTGCAACCACTCGGAACGGTAAGGAGCTTTGGTTATATGAGAAGCATCATAGAGCATCTGCTCACTGGTTGCTGATCCTCTTGCTGACACAGGTCGACTCAGTGGAAACACCCGAAGCCGGAGATTGAGGCGATTTTCAAGGAATGGCTCCACGAAAACCCAAACATGAGCTTCACGTCGACGAGCTCCATTAGTCGTCGCCATGAGCGATAAGGCATTATCATAGAATTCACAAACTGTTTTTACAACCAAACAACCATCTACTGCTTCCACCACCAACCGCTAAAGCTTACTCATTCTCCTCTGTTCAAGAGCTTCTTCATTTCTTCATGACATCGCTTTTCATGCGATTACCACTCACCCCAGTCATCGCGAGGGGCATCTGAGGCATCGTCCGACGCCGACGCATTGGCATCCCACGTGTCAGCACCAGCAGTCGCATGGAGGTTGTCGATCGAGTTGGACACGGCGTCCGTGTCGCTGAAGACGTCGCCAAGAACCGGCACCGGATCGCTCCAGATCACATCCGGCTCCGCCTCCGAGTCATCCGTTATCTCAATTTCTCCGGCTCGAAGAACCGCGATCTCCGTTCGCAGCAGGTCGATCTCCTTCTGAGACACGGATGAAGCAGCTTCATACCCCGAGTCATAGGACCGCTCCACCGCATCCTGAAGTTCATGCAAATGAACTTCGAGCTCCGATTTCCCCGCTACAACTCCTCTCTGGAAAGCTTCATCTTCCAGCAAAACCATCTTACAGCTCGCTTCTGTCAGTTGCTGCGTCAGCTTCTCAATCTCGACTCGGCTCTTCGCTTCAGCTTCCGTTGTACCCTTGGCGAACGCAACTCCAGCTTCTGCCGTCAGGATGTCTCGCTGTTTCTCCAGTTCGGATATTCTGATAGCAATGGCCTGCACGTCTGTCCCAACAACACCCAACTCGCCCTCTTCCTTCTGCAGCTGAGCTTCTTTGAACGCTTGAAACTCAGCTTCGACAAGCTCCTTCGCCTTCTTCATCTTGAGCGCTCGCATTCGCCAGAGCTCGATCTCTTTCTTGGCGTCCTCGGAGATTCCCCCCGATGTCAACTGCGGCGCCTGAACAATTTGCGCTTCTAATGCGCTCGCGCGAGCCGTCGCTTCTTCCAGCTGCTGCTTCACGCGCACCATCTCTTCTTCACTTGCGAGCGAATGAGAAGCAGTTGAGCCTGATGGGTTCGCGTTCTGTGCCAAGAGCTCGTTCACTTTCTCCAACTGAGCACGCAAAGTTGCAATCTCGTCGTCCTTTGACAGCAAAAGCGTCTCAACTGAGATTTTCTCAGCCGTCACACTTTCCAGCGTCTGCACTTTCAGCGACAAAGCCTCCTTCAGCTGCAGAACGCTCATATTCTCTCCTCTCGCTCCATCAGCACCTGCTCCTAGCTGTGCATCTCCTCCATCAACCTGCGCCGTCAACCGTTCGATCTCTTCGTCGGCTGCTTGACGCATCGCAGCGATGATCGCTTCGCTCTCCTGAATGCCCGCGTCGTACCCAATCGCGCGCGCGTCGTCGATCTGCATCGTCGCTTCCGTCATCTTGGCCTCGTACGAGTCGCACAGGTTCTGGTACTGCATGTCCTTCTCTTCAGTGATCCGGCGCTTCTCTTCCTCGTGCTGAGCATCCAGGACGCCGAGTTTCTTCTGCAGCTCCGCCGCTTTCTTCTTCCACGCGATCGCAGCGCGCTTGTCTGCTTCCTGCGCCTTCTGAACGAGCTGCAAGTCGCGTTCATCTGCGCTGTCTTGAGACTCGGCGTGCGCCGCGGGCTTCAGCTCCAACTCAGCGTCGTTATCATCCTCATCAAGAGCGTTGAAGTCGTCGAGGTCCAAATCCGCCGACAAGGCTCCGGCCGCCTCTTGCTGCTCTCGCTGGAGCCGCCTGCGTTCGTCTTCGCGGCGCTTCTGCTCTTCTTCCTGGTGCTGTCGAAAGAAGTACCTAGCGAATGGAAAATAAAAAAGATTTGACGTGAGCAAAACAACAGTAGCTTCAACTTATGGGTGCTGTTGGCTTGCTCACCTGGACCAGAACTCTTCGTAGCTCAGCTGCACGGGCACCATTTGCTCATGCAGGTCGCGCATCTCCTCCTCGTGTTTGAGCACCTATACGAGAACCACCCATGGCAGTGTGTGTTGTTATGAAAGACAATCACGTTGTACGTGTTGCGTGCGTACCTTGGCGATCTCATCGGTGTTCTCGTCGATCTTGAAGCCGCCCACGAACGCCTTGTAGTCGTCGATTTCTTCGTATAGAATCTGCAATCACAGATGCGCATAGATAGACAGGAAGACGCACACATGGTGAGCACCATTGCATTGTCCTTGTCACGACACACTGGTGGCGCCGCTATAGAGCCGCGCCGCACCTCGTCCACCGGACCCGTGCGCGCCGTGCCGAGTGCGTGCAGCAGTGTCACTGCCTCGTCCTGCACGGTCGCGACGATCGACTGCGCCTTCTCCTGCACCGTGCTCACGTACTCGGACGCGTTCGCCGTCGCGCTCTTTGCCGCCTGCTCCAGGAGGCGCCACATCTCTCCTCGTCTTTCGGGTGCTTCTTTTTCTCTTCGTTGGCCAATTTGTTTGCAGAGAAAAGATGCACACGTATGTTCTTGTAGTATGAAAAACGTAAACGGACAATTATTTTGAAAATGAAATTGTTATGATCTATATATTGTCATGACGTCACAAACATGTCTATTACATAATTGGATATTGGATAGAACAAATTGCATTGATTTCTGCACAACGGTGCAAGCGAAGTTGTCATGCCATGAAATACGGTGCACATTTCCAGTGAAGCCCACGGCAAGAGCTCTACTCTTTGCTCGACCTCGTGACCCACTTGCAACTCTCGTCCTCTTCGGCAAGTTTCAGCAATAGCGCTTGTAGCATCCACGTATCCATCGCGCCCGGGAGAATCACGTCGGCAGGGAGCATGCAAACCCACCACTCGCGCATGTACTGATCGAATTTGCTGGCGTTCGACGCGTACGGAGCTGCGAGGGCGTAATGGTCTTCATTGTCAGCTGGAGGCGTCTTACACTGTTGGAGGGCATCGCCGTATCGCGTATCAGTGTCGAGCGAGCTGTTGCAGTCGTCGAGGAATACGTAGAGCGACGCCACAGCCCCACTTTGCTTTGAGAGCACTTGCTGGCAGCGCATCCACACTCCGAGTGGCGCGCTCTCTGAGGTTCCATCGCACGAGCTCTGTCGCTGCCGTCAGTGAGTAGCAGCACTTGGGCCTGCGTCCCCTCGGTACAAGCTCGCGCGAAGCGTGCGTCGCAGTAGAACTCGTTGAACTTAACGGTGAAGTTCTGCTCGAACGCCACTCCCAAATGGAGCCTGGGGACTGCAAAGGCATTGCCGCCGAGCAGCATGCCGCTGTAGAACGCGCCAGCGACGTACACGATCCCTCGTTCCGCGCCAGTGTTGTATCTGCGTGGAGACTTGACGAGCGCTTGAGTGAGAACGAAAACGAAGGTGCCGACCACGAGCACGCTGGTCCCGAACATGACGTGGGACCACTTGGTGTATGTGTACACGGACGCGGGCTCGAACGCGTACTTGGCATGCAACGTGTCGCTGTCGATTTCGTTCGAGATGCGGGGCCAGGCGATGCTGAGTGTAGCGATAGCAAAACCGATCCCGTAGAGCACTGGCGACGAGCGCAGCCAGTTGTCGCCCTTGGACTCTGGTGCAAAGCCGACTGACTCAGCTGTAGCTCCTCAGGTGTCTTCGGGAGCGACGGCTGCAGTGGACAGCATGTCGAGTGCGTGGGCGCCTTGAGACGTGGCAAATCGAGGTGTGATCTCACTTTTCATCTGATTTACGAGGGTCTAAAGGAGGCATTTTGCTCCCAATCTTTGCTTTCAAAATCAGCCGAATGCTTTGAGTTTGTATAGTATCGTTTTGGCGAGTGAATCGCGAAAGGGACCGTTGCTGTTCAGTTACCTCGCGCTGAGCATAAACCCAATAGCTTGAATTCCAAGAAGCACGCGCATTGGCTATGCGCTTCGAGCGTCCTCTGCGGACGCGGGCATACGAATAAGGGATAGACTACAATCTATGTGTCTTTCAATCAAAAACAGTGTGTCTTCCATACAAATTCAGTCTATCCGAACTCGCAGTTCCTATTTTTCTACTACTCTGGTATCCACTTGTGCCTAGTTCTTCGACAGACTCCCCAGTCTTGGACAGCGTTCTCATCGTCTTCAGGACTGCAGCTTCTCGGCGATCTTCATCAGCAGTGCCTTCAGGAGTAGACACCCAACGGCGATCCCAAGAACCACGTTCGAGTGAGTCCTTCATGCGCATGTATCTCTGAGAGGCGCCGTGCGACTCAGTGCATTGCCCTACCACGCACCCACCATCATGGGTTACCTCTCACAGTCATCCAGGAGACTGGGACCTCTTGGTAAATATCCAATTAGATTGTGGATATTTCACCAAATCAGGTTTTTGAAATTGTGACAAGTCCCAAAATCCCACAATATACCCACTGCGCAAATATGTCCCATGTTTGACTTGAAGTTTGTATGTCTACTCCGTCACCTTCACTCATCAGTGTACCCATCCAGTATATCCTACCTCTCGAGGGACTCACCTTGTCAATCGGACCCCGAGCTACAACCAGAGCCCATCACAACCTCATTCCTCAATTCGACTGGTACGCAAGTCTCCATTACGATGCTTTGCTTCTCCTGCTGCACGTCAACACCCAAGTCGTGGCCGTCAGAGGACCTGCCGTACACCCACACGTCATCGCCTTCCAAGCCGCGCCGCCAGTGTCTTCAGCACTTTGGTTCGCCCCACGTGAGCTCCGGACTCATCATCTGCGCTGTACTACTGATGATTACGTGGCTCGTCGTCGTGGCGTTCATCATCGACTTTGACACGCTGCACCACAAGTACACGTTCGAGCCCCAGTCGGTGACGGTCTTCAACGTCTGGGGGACGGTAACGACGGTGGTCATCTCGGCGGTGATCCCATTCATCGGCTTCACTCTCGTGTCTGACGAGAACCGCACCAGGCGACGGACACTGTACGCCGTGTGCGCCTACGTTATCGCTATGCTCGTCGCTGGGAACATCCTTGGGCCACTGGAGACCAGTAAGCGAGTGAACTTTGAGCAGCAATTCGCGGTCAAGTTCAACGACTTTTACTGCGATACGCGCACACTGAAAGTGTGCCTCGAGGGCAGTCGAGCCGACCTGCTGCTGCTCACGCGTGGAAATCCGACATCAGCAGTGAACGCTTCGAATGCCGATGACGCTGCGCTCTCGATCTGGAGCCGCTGCCGCGAAGTGCTGTTGGAGAGCATGGCCCAGGAAGCGAAGCGTGACGAGGCCGAGGGTGACGATGAAGAGGGCGAGAAGGAGGTCGAGACCGAGCCGCTGTACAAGTTCCTGAAAAAGTGCCAGGTGTCGCATGAGACCGATGTGTGGTGTGGGAACGTCCTGCAGCGCACAACGCCTCTCGCCGACCACGAGCAGCGAACGCTCCCAGCGCCGCACGCGGTGAACCCACAGATGTTTCACAAGTACACGCGCGAGTGGTCGAGACGCATGTTGTACTCTAACGTACTCCTTGGACCTGCACTCGGCTTCATGCTGCTCGCAGTGTTGTCGTTAAAGGCCGAAGACCACGACTCCTAGAGCTTGAAGCTAGTATCACATTTCGGTGTCTTCGTCATGCTAATATCTACAAATGTCTAGTATACCACTTCGTGAACACTAACTAGTATCCCTCTAAAGTAGTACGCGTTGCACTTGACCGCAAAGCCCAGTTTGAAGGCCACTCGCTGCGAAGTCTCGTGTGCGGCCATGGCGTTTCCGACGATGTGCAGAACAGTGAACGCGGTGCAAGGCCAGTGAGGAACCAGCGCGGCCCGGCCGAAAAAACAGCGAAGCCAATCACGAGGAAAGTGCGAGCAAGGAACATCACCGTCGCTACTTTCCACTGGGTGTGCGCAGCCTCCGATCAGGGCGTGAACTTGTACTTGTCGTGCATGTTGCCGCTGGGGACCAGGAGGACGATCCAACTGGTCATGGCGAGTACCTCTGCAGCAATCACGAGCACGACATTTCGCCACTTAGTAATCATTTTTGGGATCAAAACATACACCATAATAGTAGCCTGTATGAAAATATGCTTTCTTGAAATGTAAGAATATGTTTTTTAACGTAGAAATAACTTTGTTATGTTTGCGTAAAAAATGTTTTATTTCAATAGTGCGCTTCGTGCACAACGAAAGAAACGAGATGCCGCTCACGAAGCCGAAATGGTGCGTGCATGTGCGTGTATGTCTCTCTCTGAGTCCTTCTCTATTATCGCCACTAACAGCGGCCGTTGTCTGTAGGGCTGCAACGCCGACGCGCGCGAACCGCTTCGCGAAGCTTGAAGTACACAAAGACGGCGAGCGTGTGGACCAAGTGGCGCTCGGTGAACGCGCGTGCACAGTGCTCGGGCGTCGCGAGGATATCTGCGACTACGAGATGCCGCACCCGTCCATTTCGCGTCAGCACGCGGCGCTCGTGCACGACAAGCAGGGGTGCATTAATCTGCTGGACCTTGGCTCGGCGCAGGGCTCGTTCGTGAACGGCAAGGAGATCGACGCTGAGACGCCCGTCGTGCTCAAAGGTAATGCGTGGTATCATGCACAGCGTATAGAGAACTGCAATACGCGTATTATAAGATAGTATTGCTGATGCACCGCGCGTGTGTGTGTGTTCATGCGTATGATGTGTAGATGGTGATGAGATCCGATTTGGTGCCAGCACGCGCGTGTACATTTTCAGGAACCCAGGCGCCGAGGAGAAGAACAGTGACATCGTAGAGAAGAGCAGCGTCAAAGAAGCGAGTGATGCTGATGAAGAAGAGCTCATGAAGCAACTGCCAATAAGCTTTGGCACCAAGCAGAAGGCGAACGCGGTGGACGCCGCAGCGGAGGCACGACAAAAGGTACGCGAAGGCGTTTGTTCTATGGCAATGGTAGCATTGCGTTACGCTTGAGGATATAGCCATCATTAACATTATACTGCGGTGTCTTCTGTGATTGGATTGTGCATAGAGAGAAGCTGAAATCGCGGCGATGACAGCGCAGATGCTCGCAGCACCAGCCAAACCGCACGCTGACGAACCTGCGGAAACGGATGGCGATGCCAGCGAAGCAGATGCGAGCAAGAAGCAAACTGACAACGATAGTGACAATGGCTCGGAGGGCGATTCCGATGATGATGACGATGATGGTGAGGACGCGAAGGACGACGTTGCGTTGCGCTACAACATCCCCATGTCCCACGAAGTGAGCCTCACGAGCCACGTGAAGGCGATTTCGTGCCTCGCAGTCGACACCCCTGGGGCGCGCGTCGCCACGGGGTCCATGGATTACCACGCCAAACTCTGGGATTTTGCGGGCATGGCGCGTCACGTGCGTCCGTTCCGCGACATTGAGGTGGACGACGGCCACCCGGTCATCGCTGTGAGCTACAGTCCGTCCGGGGACCGTTTGCTCGCGGCCACGGGCTCGTCGCAGCCCAAAGTGCTCTCTCGTGAAGGAGTTGAAGAGCTCCATTTCGCGAAGGGCGACATGTACGTCATGGACATGGCCAACACGAACGGTCACACGCACACGGTGACTGGTGGCACGTGGCACCCGAAGCTGCGCGACCAGATGATCACGAGCTCGCTCGATGGGACAGTGCGCATCTGGAGCCTCGGCGGCAAGCAGACGTTCAAGAAGCTCATCAACACGACAGTGCTCAAGTTCAAGAGTAAGCGCGGCCGGCGCTGCGGCGTCACGACGTGTCGGTACAACCTCGACGGCACCTTGGTCGCCGGAGGCACGATGGACGGCCAGATCCAGTGCTACGATCCGCGCAAGACTTACGCTGGCGCGTCACTTACGATCCGTGACGCGCACGCTGAAGGTACGGGTGACATGGGCATCTCGTGCATCAGGTTCTCTGCTGATGGACGATTCATCGCGTCCCGCTCGTGCTCGGATGACACGGTGAAGATCTGGGATCTGCGCAAGACCAGCCAGCCTGTCAAGGCGTTTGCGAACATTGAGGGCGTCTTCGGGACATCGAACGTCGCGTTCAACGCAAGTGGCACGTGCCTAGCCGCAGGTACGAGCGTGCGTCGCGGCCACAACCAACGCGGCAAGGTGTTATTCCTGGACGTGCACACGCCGGGGCTCGTGGCGCCCATCGCGAGTATCGACATGGCCGAGGACGAGAGCGCCGTGTGCGTCGAGTGGCACCACGGCATCAACCAGGTCTTCGTGGGCAGCTCGTCTGGGGCCGTGCGCGTGTTCTACAACCCGGCGATGAGCACCAAGGGCGTGCTGCTGAGCGCGACGAAGAAGCTCAAAGTGCAGAGTCAGGACTCGGGCGCGCGCATCGACGGCCTCGGCAAGGTGCACAACCCGCACTCGCTGCCCATGTACCGCGACGAGGACTCGCGCAAGCGCAAGTTCCACAAGGTCCGCTCGGACCCGGTCAAGTCCAAGGCGCCCGAGAAGCCGATCACGGGCCCCGGTATGGGCGGCAAGATCAGCGGCAGCACGACGTTCACACAGTACTTCATGAGCTCCCACATCAAGAGCAGCTTCCGCGAAGAAGATCCGCGCGAAGCGATCCTCAAGTACGCCAAGAAGGCCCAGGACGCGCCGCAGTTCGTCGCGCCCATCGACGGGAAGATCGACGCGCGCTACGGACTCGCAAAGGAGACGCTCGAGCAGGAGAAGATCTCCAAGGAGGAGGAGGACAAGCGCTTGCTGCGCCATCATTAGGCGAACGAGACGAGTTTCTCTTCCATAGTCAATAGACACGTTCTTGGCCTGAGGAGATTCTGGTCACTACTCATGCTCATAAATCAAAGATAAAAGGTCTTTACAAAAGGCTTAGCGTCTGAATGATTTTTAAAAAATCGCACTTAGCTTATATTATTATTTATGACAGTGATTGACAATCACTCTGCCATTTTTGGGTGAAAATCCTGAAAGCCAGCGAGCCAAAATTTGTGAGCAATTTGCCACGTCTTCCAGTCTTCAGTCTCGAAAAAGCAGCAACGATGGCGAAGGCGAAGAGCTCCAAGAAGCAGCAGGCGCCGCACGCCACGCGCATCGACAAGGACGTGAAGACGACGCTGCGCCACAGCCGCGTGCTCTCGTTCCTCTACGATCTCATGTGGAGCTACCGCTACTTCAAGTGGCTCGCGCTTACGCTGCTGCTCGCGGACGCCGTGCTCGGCTACCTCATCATCCAATACGTGCCTTGTACGTCTCTCACTGTGTCTTCTCTGACTCTCTATATGTGCATAAGCTGTGGCTAACGTATGTGCATATGACTGCGTGTTTCTGCCTGCAGACACGGAGATCGACTGGCGTGCGTACATGCAGCAGGTGGAGACGTTCAAGGCGGGCGAGCGCGACTACATCAACATCCGTGGCGACACGGGTCCGCTCGTATACCCCGCGGGCTTCTTGTACGTCTTCTCGGTGCTACACACGGTCACGGACGCGGGCACGAACATCCGTCGCGCACAGTACATCTTCCTGGGCTTCTACCTCATCACGATCGCCACGATGCTCGCGATCTACAACCGCGCGCGCGTGATGCCCCCGTGGGCAGTCGTGTTCCTGTGCATTTCAAAAAGACTGCATTCGATCTACATGCTGCGCCTGTTCAACGACGGCATCGCGATGATGCTGCTCTTCATCGCCGTGTACCTCTTTGCGCGCCAGAAGTGGCGCATGGGCTGCGCGATCTTCAGCTTCGCCGTGTCGATCAAGATGAACGTGCTGCTCTTCGCGCCGGCGCTCTTCTTCCTGCTGCTGCAGTCCTGCGGTCTGCTGCGCACGGCCTGGTACCTCTTCATTTGCGCCAGCATCCAGGTAAGGAATACTTGCACACAGTTCAAAGCAGTCTTTGTGAAAGAGCTAACACCCGTTTCCCTGTACATGGCAAACAGATCATCTTGGGTCTGCCGTTCCTGCGCCACAACTGGTTCAACTACCTGCACAAGGCGTTTGAGCTCAGCCGCGTGTTCACGTTCGAGTGGACAGTCAACTGGAAGTTCCTGCCGGAGGACGTCTTCATCTCCAAAGAGCTAGCACTGGCGCTGCTAGGCGCGCACATGCTCTTCCTCGTGCTCTTTTTGCAGAAGCACTTCAACATCATCGGCACGTTCCGCGCCGTGTTGTACAAGCCGCTGGCGATCTACGAGCCCTTTCCGATCCGCACCGAGGTGATCGTCACATCGCTCTTCGTGACGAACTTTGTCGGCATCGCGTTCGCGCGCACACTGCACTACCAGTTCTACTCGTGGTTCTACCCGACGCTGCCGTACCTGCTCTGGAAGACCAACATGCCGCTGCTCTTCAAGGTCTATTCGCTCATCACCGCCGAGTACGCGTTCAACACGTTCCCAGCGACGCCCGCGAGCTCGGTCGTGTTGCAGCTCGTGAACATGTTCCTCCTCATCTCTCTGTATTTCTCCGACAGCACGAGCCAGTACGTCGCGTACCTGGACGCCGAGGCGCGCCTGAACCTCATCACGTTCATCAACGAGGAGTGCTTTGATGGCGCGCGGCAGCTCGCGTTGTACTACGGCAGCGTCACGGAAGACCTCGCCGAGGGGGCATTGGTGTCATCGATCGACGAGCGCGAGATCGTGCTGAGTCTCCCGAAGCTCAAGCTCACGCTCGCCGTGGGCTTTGGCAGCAGTGCACCGGTCACGGGCGAAGGATACGGCAAGCAGGTGCTCAATATCATGCTCGCCGAGGCCGCCGAGGGCATTGCTGCGGGCGAGACCATGGGCTCGCGCATCAACAAGGAGTACCAGGAGGCGGAGAAGCGCGCCGAGACGAGCACGAGCGGCATGGCCTCGCTGCGTCGACGCGGAGGAGCCAACGACAGCGCCGCCGTGTGAGTCAGCCGAATTGACTGACTTGGGAGACCGAACGTCATAGAGAAAAGATGCAAGCCGCCGCATGCTTCCTCATGCAAATAGCCAACATGCAACCATCATCTTCACCAAGCGTCTGATAATGTATTTGATGGCAACAGCACCACCCAAATCGTACTTAGTCGCGTTCAATATTACTACGCAGTTTGATACCCCTTTTTAAATGCTCAGCGTGTTTCATTGTACTGCGTAAAATCACTGTGAAAGCTAATATCGATGTCGCGCCAATGATGATGTCCTCTTGTGCAGCAATTGACAGACAAGCAGCAAACGACCGACATCATCATGACGGTGGCGCTGGCGTTCGAGTTGGACGACGGATCGCGCGCGATCCAGGCGACCGTGGAGATCGCGGAGCAGGATGGCGTACGCGCAGCCGACGTGGACATCCTCGCGTACTATGAGACGCAGCGCACGGTCGCGCAGATCCGCGCCGGCGGCTACCGCAACATTGCACTCCAGTTCCCGGACTCGCTACTGCCGGATGCTCCGCGTGTGCAGCAAGAGCTCAAGGTACGACGCGTTGTCGTCTATACAAAGCGCTCTGTCATGGCAGCCTTTCGTCTTTTTCTGAGCCTCGAGTTTTGACTGTCTCCGTTACGCTTCTGTATGGTTGTGTGTCTTTGCCCATTGCAGGACGGCCTTGAGAACGCCTACGAGCGCATCTTCATCCTCGGCGACACGTCCTACGGCAGCTGCTGTGTGGACGAAGTGGCGGCGCAGCACCTCTTCGCTGACTGTATCGTGCACTACGGTCGCACGTGTCTGAGCGCGACATCCAAAATCCCAGTCGTGTACGTCTTTGGCAACGCGCACATCGACATTGACAGCTGCGTGGACGTGCTTGCGTCCCACATCTCGAGTGCGATCGCGCCCGAGAAGACCGTGCTGCTGCTCTATGAGCCCAGCTACCGCCACGCGACGTCTGCGATCGTCTCGCAGCTGCAAGAGCGACTGGGCGGCGAGCGCAAGCTGCTGCCAGGGGACATGACGACGTTCTATGACCCGAGCAAACCAACATCAACAGACTCCGAAGAAGCCTCGGCCACGACAGTGTTCATCGGCGGCCAAGCAATCACACTCACTAGTGACGATGCCACAGAGGGCATTACGGCCGACAAGTACGCAATCGTGTACATTGGCCACGAGTCGCCACACTTGACGAGCATCCTGCTGCGCCACAGCGCGCTCGAGTGCTATTCCTACGACGCAAATGAGCAGCGCGTGCGTAAAGAGGGTGCGAGCGTCAACCGCGCGCTCATGAGAAGATACTTCCTCGTGCAGCAGGCGAAAGAAGCGCAGATCTACGGCATCCTCATGGGCACGCTGGGCGTCTCCAAGTATTTAGACGTCGTCCAGAGTCTCCAGCAGCTCATCAAGAAGAGCGGCCGCAAGTCGTACCTCTTCGTGGTCGGCAAGGTGAATGTACCCAAGCTCGCCAACTACGCCGAGATCGACGCGTTCGTACTCGTGGCGTGTCAGCAGAACACGCTCATGGACAGCAAGGAGTTCTACAAGCCGATCGTGACGCCCTACGAGCTCCAGCTCGCGCTCTCGAGCTCGGACGAGTGGACAGGTGAGTACAAGACCGATTTCCTCGAAGTGCTGCCGGCGATCGCCAAGACCTCGCAGGCGCTAGACTACGAAGCGGCGGAGGCCGGCAGTGGCCACGAGGACGACGACAAGCCCTACTTCTCGCTCGTCACGGGCACGTACAAGAGCTCCGTGCGCACCACTACCAGCGCCAGTAATAAGCAGAGCGAAGTGGACGCCACGAGTGTGTCGTCAACGGCGCTGCAGATCAAGAACGAGAACTCGGATTTGGTCGAGTATCGCAGCGAGGCGGGCGAGTACTTGGCCACGCGTGAGTACCAGGGGCTTGAGCCGCGTATTGGCGAGACGCCCGCGCACGCCGCTGTCATGGGCGCGACGGGTATTGCGCGCGGGTACACGCACGAGACGTAGCTCCACACACACAGCTCGTGTGCTACAATAGTCGATAGAGAACGAGACAAAGAAATATATTCTGCAACGCAACTTCAGCCGATGTGTCCCTCGGTGTGAATTTGGTTGGAAAGCACCGGTTCAGTGGTAGTAGATCGTTAAGGCGTACGCCTTGACGAACTCGAAGCACCGGCTCGCGATTGAACCGAAGTTCACGGCCAAGTTGAGCGGGTACTACTGCGACTCGCATACGCTGCGAGTGTGCCTCGAGGGCTCGCAGGACATGCTGGCGCTCGTGCGTGAGAATGGCTGTGTGAACGCTATCACCACGACTACTTCTGAGGCTGAGGTCTGGACTCGCTGTCAGAAGGTGATAGTGGAAGCCATGGCGAAAACTTATCATGAGGCTAGGGGTGTACCGCGCGACTAGAGGATCGAGACCAAGGCGATCTACAGGTGGTGAAAAGCACCTGAGGAGCCAAAGTCCGTTTGCTGCGAACATAGCGATGCTTTTCAGAGTACTCACATGAAATGCTCGAATGCGACCCTTGGCACAGCGGTGAGTTGCATGCTCCTCAACGTGTGGTCCTGCAGTGCGCGAGCCGGCAGCAGAGAACCGCTGGTTGGTATTATGCTTTCCCACGGAATGGCATATCGTATTTACGAGTTCTCAGACCGACAAGTTGAACTCAGCAAAAATCTGGTTATTATCTTTTGCTTGCAGCTGTTGTGACTTACCGTGCGCGTACATCCGTATAAGCAAAAACATACGGTTTGGCGCTTAGCATTTTATCTAAGAACGCTTGTGAGAACCAAGTATAGTGTAAATCGTTGTACCAGTTTTGTTATTATCGTCGGTTACTGTTTGCATATAGAGCGTATAACTGCTACACTGAGTGTGTTGCAACAGTCACTTCCATTGTGATTCAAGTGCCCAGCGAAGATTCTGACGAAGAAGAGGACATATATCCACTTCGCTGGGTACATTTCTTTCTTCGCTGGGTTCAGAACCAACGTGCTGACACATCTTTCTTCCTGAATGTCGTTCTTCATTTTTCTTCTCACTCTTCAATTCGCCAAGTCGCAAGACACAAGCAGCGAAGCTCAACACACGGCATGACCATCTGCGACTCGGACGAGACAGCCACGGCCGCGGCCTACGCGCTGACGGACGAGAAGAAGCTCCAGGAGCCCGCCATGCCCCGCAAGAGCCTTCACGCGCGCATCAGCGGGCTCCTATCGCGCGTGACCTTCGACACCAAGTGGCTGCGCTGCCTCGGCTCCTTCTTCTGGTCCGTGCCACTCCTGGTTGCGTCGCCGTCGCTCGTGATCGCCTGGTACGTCTACGTGCCGTTCTTCGTCGACACAGCCACGATGAACTCCAAGTACGCCTTCGACGCGCCATCGCAGTCCGGGTACGACGGCTGGGGCCTCGCGATGCTCATCATTGTGCCGCTCGTTCTGTTCATGACAGCATTTATCCCCTGCGCCGGACCGGAACGCGTGGTGCGCTGGACGATGTACGTCACGTGCGTGATCTACCTGATCCTGCTCACCATCGGCAACTCGCTGGGCTCCGGCCAGGTCGAGAAGCGCCTGGCGCGCGAGCCCGAGTTCGTGGCCAAGTTCAATTCGTACTACTGCGAGACGCGTACACTGATCGTGTGCCTCGAAGGCTCGCAGGACGACCTGCTGGTACTCATGCGTGGCAATGGGACGGTATTGGCTGGTGCGCCTGCGAACGCGACCAGCGACCAAGCTGCGATTGCAGTCTGGAAACAGTGCCAGAAAGTGATCATGGCCACCATGGCGCGCGCGCACTTTGACGAAGGCGACAGCCGAAGTGACAAGGAGCTCGAGCTTGGGCCGATCTACAAGTTTTTGAACGACTGCGGCCACTCGAACGAGGTGGACGCCTGGTGCGGCAACCTACTGCACCATACGACTGCGCTGACCGACGAAGAGCAGCGCTCGCTCTCCGCACCGTTCGCTGGGAATGTCGAGATGTTCCACAAGTTCACGAAAGAGTGGAGACGCCGTATGTTCTACTCGAACGTGCTGCTCGGGACTGCTATTGGCTGCCTGATGCTCGGCGCGTGGTCCTTCAAGGTCAACGATCATTTCGACCATGACGGCTGGTAGCCAGCGAACCAGTCAACTCTTGCGTTCAAGTGTCGATGACGTGGGTCCAGCGTCGTGACCCAAGACATGCATGCATGTGTGGTGTTTCAAAAGAAAGATAAACGAACAAAAAGAGAATAAAAAGGTGGAGTTATGTGTGGCGAGATCCGAGTGCAAGGTGTGGGTGTTCCAATCGAGTTTGCATCCAGCGAACACACAGACAAACAGCGACACGAACAAGAGGGCACGCTCATGCTCATGACCGCATATTCGTTGGCATGACGATGAAAGTATCTCGGACATCATGGACGTACTTCGTCCAAGAACAGCACGGCAGGCAAGTTCACTCTTCAATTTACACCAACCAACCTCATCAAGCTCAGTAACCCAAGCAATCGAACACAAAACCTAGCGAACAATGTCCTGGTGGTCATGGTGGCGCAAGTCTGGCTGCCGCGTACGCGGCCACTGGCGACAAGCTCGTCCAAGACGACCCTGAACGTCTCAAGCGTAGCTAGCTGCCAGATCTCAGCAAAATCCTGACATTGTTCGCGTCCAGTTGGGTGTCGGTACCGCTTGGGATTATTGCGGCTTCACTCGCCATCGCGTACTTTGTCATGGTCATGGTCACGAGCTTCAATAGCATGTACGACAAGTTCGCCTTTGCACCGATCTCCGCGACCCCAGACGCCGTGTGCAAGGTCCTGCTGCTGACGGTCGTGCCAACCATGAGCCCGTGGATTATCGTCACGCTCTGCGAGGGCGGCAGCCGGACAGTGCAGAAGGTGATGTACTTCCTGAGCGGCGTATTCCTAGCTCTGTTGATTGTCGCAAACGCCACGGCGGCGGTGCAGACGCACAAGCGACTCGCGCTCGAACTCGAGTTCCCAGCCATTTTCAACGGATTCTACTGCGAGTCGCGCACTTTACGTGCGTGTACGGACGGCAACCAGCCGGACATGCTCGTGCTCACGCTCGGGAACGCCAGCTCATCCTCTCTCGAAGCTTCAGAGAACGCCACCGCGCCGGCGCTCTCGGTCTGGAGCCGCTGCCAGGAAGTGCTGCTGGCAGGCATGGCGCGAGCCTTCAAGCACGAAGAAGACGGCAACTCATCGGGCGTGAAGCTCGTCAAGGCCGGCAAGATGGAGTCTCTACTCAACAAGTGCCAGGGCTCGCGCGAGGTCGACACGTGGTGCGGCGACCTGCTCCGTCATCCGACCCTACCGCTCTCGAGTGAAGACCATGTGAGGATCCCAAGTCTGTTTGCGATGAACCCGAGCATGTGGGCAATGCACTCGCACGAGCTCTCCAGGAGTTTGCTGTACACCAACACGATGCTGGGGACTGCAGTGGGCTGATGACTCTCACCACGCTGTCTTGGCGAGCTAAAGAGACCAAGAGCCGCCGATGAAGACACAGGAATAGATGAGGGGCATGCAATACCAAGGACAACAACCGTAGCAGTGACTGCCATACTTGCTCCTCTTGATATCAATACAACGCGCTTCAGTCGATACTAGATGTACCAGGTTGTCTCTCTCAAGGTGGAAAGTGAACCAGCCGCAGCGCCAAGCGTTCACGGAGGAGTATTCGTGTCAAACGCGGCTCCGGAGAAGGCAGAGAGCTCTGCATTGGAATGATTTACGAACACGTTGAAGTCGCGTCTCCGCCACGCCACCTCCGCTCTGAAGGCAGTGTTTTTTACGTGTTTCAGAAAGGAATCTGATCTCGAAAACTAACCGTTCATTGATATATAAACGAGCCAATTGATTGGCCAAAATGATAAATGACTTGGATTGAGTAGGCATCATATCTTCTCTCATTATTCTCACACCATGCAAAACATACTCAATCCAAGTGACTTACATTGAATTCCCACGTCACATTTCGTCAGAATTGTAGTTTTCGCAATGTTTTTGTATCCAGTCCGTCTAGCGAAATATATTTCGCAGAAATGTGATTTTTTGCAAATTTAAAAATCTAAAGTTTAGCAATATTCGGTTTTTTATTCGCATGTAGTTTTATTCGTTTATTTTTAAAACCAAAAAGTGAAATTCGGTTTTAGAAGAATCAATTCGCACAATATCTCGTACTACTGCGCTCCACATGTGCGAGTGGTCCAGACGCATGTCGTACTCGAATGCGATTGCTGGAGCTGCAACCGCGTGCTTGATGGTGACAGCGTGGTCCGGAAGGCGCGCGCGAGACGCAATGACTACGATGGCTGGTAACAGTTTTGACTTGAACAATGAAGACCAAAGTCATCGCATGGGTTCTCACACGAATACCTCTTGTCGATCAACTCACTGTAACCCATAAATAAGCACATTAGTGTTTGGTCACCAAATGTTCGGTCAGACCGAAGCGGTTATTCTGATGATACCGACTTCACTGAGCACTATTTGACTTTTCCAACAGACCAAGTACCGGTATTGCATGAATCGAAAAGCAGTTTCTCTCAGGAACTGACTTCGCTCGGTATACTTTTCCTTGAGAAGCGATTTTTCAGAGTTGTATACCCACTTCGCTACTGGGTACACTTCCTCCCAGTCGACAGCCGACGGTTCAGTCGAAAGCACCCTTTATTTGGTCGATTCGTACCAGAAACTCACTTCAACATCGTGCCCAGTCTTGGATTTGCGTCCAACTGAAAGAGCTCAAGACGAGAATGCCCTGCTGCAAAGCGGGTCACACGGCCACCGTGGCCGCGTACGCACTCACCGACGAGAAGCAGCAGGAAGACGCACCCGCTCTACTTACTCAGGATGGCGATCGGTGCTTCCGCTCGGTCCAGCGGACCGACCTGAGCTGCCTGGGCTCCAACGGCTGGTCCATCCCGCTGGGCGTCTGCGCGCTCTTGCTCGCGATCGCCTGGTACGTCCTCGTGCCGTTCTACATCGACGCGCAGGCCATGCACTGGCACTACGCGTTCAAGCCCATGTCTGTGACGCCATACACGGCCTGGGGCACGACGCTCTTCGTGCTCATCCCACTGCAGCTCCAGTGGGTCATCGGCGCCATGTGCGGCGGCACGTCGCGCGTCACGCGCTGGATGCTGTACATCTCCTGCGGCGCCTATCTCATGTTGCTCGTCGTCGGGAATGCGCTGGGGGCTTCACAGACCAGCAAGCGCCTGGCGTTCGAGTCTCAGTTCGCGGTCAAGTTCAACGACTACTACTGCGACTCAAAGACACTTCGTGTGTGTCTTGATGGTCCTCAGGACGACTTCCTGATGCTCATCCGTGGGAATAACAAATCGGCTCTAAATGCTTCAGCGAGCATTGATGACACCGCTGAACTTGTGGTCTGGACTCGCTGTCGTCAGGTGATCACTGAGAGTATGAGACGAGCGCACTTTGATGATGGGGACACCCCAGGTGACAAGGAGATCGAGGCGGGCGCGATCTACCGGTTCCTCGACGACTGCGTCAAGTCAAGCGACGTGGACGCCTGGTGCGGCGATCTGCTGCATCGAACGACCCCAATGACCAATGGAGAGCACCTGAAGAGCCCGAGTCCGTACGCCGAGAACCCCGAGATGTTCCACAAGTACACGCGCGAGTGGTCAAGGCGCATGTTTTACTCCAACGTGCTGCTCGGGAGCGCGCTTGGTTGTCAGTTGCTGGCCGCGTGGTCCTGGAAAGTTCGTAAACCTGGCTGGTAAATGAAACGACAGTGCGTGAGTGGTGACGGGAATTTGATCGGACCATTTCTTGACCATTGACGTGCCTTATACTGCAGATAATCTGAAGTACGGTCATCTGAATCAAGCGCGATCGTTTGCCATTAAATAGCGACTTGATTACCATCATATGCAGCCTTCGCGACTCAAGAGAAGCCCCGAGATTGTCGAGTTGGAGCAATGAACTGTGCTTTGGGCTTGCTCGCCTTCAGTACGTTTGTGACAATTATCGTCTGGTTTACTGGGCTTCTCGATAGCGGCACCGACGATAATGTTGCAGACCGATACGGATTGGCCTTTATGGCAACTCCTTGACCCTGTATCGTCGACTTTGGGATGGTTGTTGCTGGTATTTCGGTGATCTTGGCTCCATGTGGCAGCTCGCGCACTATGCAGCGCTTTCTAATTGTCTCCTGTGTGTTCGGCGTCGCAATAATGGTCGTCTCGAACGTGGCAGCAGCAGCAGACAAGCGACGCAGAGAAGCACAAGAGCCACAATTGGCTGCTGCTGTGTTCAATGAGGTCTACTGCAAAGCTCACATCCTGCAGGTTTGCTTGGGAGATGGAGATCAAGCGCAGCTACTGAGGTTTTGATACGGAATAGAGTCGTCGGAGCTCTGCCGAATGGCGATGTGTACCAGAGTGATCATGCCACCATTGTCGCGGCTTCAACTTGGAACCACTGTTCTCTGCTGTCAAGTGTTGTGTTCGATAGATCACCGCAGGTTCAGTGGATGATTGATTACCCGCTCTATAGTGACACAAGCTAGCGATAGATGGTGCAGCGATTTACTTTAGCAGAATTCGACGGAGCCATTTGCTGCAAGCGCACAACGACTCGTGAATATGCCAGCGGCTCCGTTTGAGCTGTTCATGAGTGCGCTGCTAATTCAAGTGTATCAAGACTAATGGTACTCTGGCGTCCTGGTGCTGCTCGTGCTTCTGCAGTTTGCTGTCTCGTCATCAGAATCGACTGAAAAATCCCAAGACCTCAGAGAATACTGTTAGCTGACGATGGACAAACAACTTGAGCAACGTGATGAAGACCGTAAAAGCCTGCGAGTTTCGACTTGCAGCAGAAGCCAAAAAGCAGTCAACTGAGAGAAGAGTGTAGATGGGCGTCTGCGTACATTCATTTTGATCTTGAATTGCATGCTCTTGATATAATACAAGTACTCGAAACCACCGCCAGTCTTCTCATCTCGTGACATAGTAGGAACTCCACGTCGGAGCTGTTATATAGTCTCGTCGCCGCCACTCAGCCTCGCGCTGACCTTCCAAGTGAGCAAGAGCTCCAGCTGATTCGCGTCGCACTTGATCGTGACCTGCTGCTTGCTCTTATCGCGTCCTTCAGGTGGTCCACAGTTGCTCCCGCGCCGACGTCCACTCGCGCGTAGAAGGGCGTCAGCATCGCCGCTCTTCGGCTTGCTCGCTCTGCAAAATGCGGAATGACGATGGTGCAATTTGAAGTGCGCGCTTTCGGTTCCCCTCTCAAAGTCGATTGCAGTTTCCCCTCTCAAAAATGTTGCTTGTTTGGGCCAATTCCGCACACACACACAAGCAAGCCGAACGATGAGCAGCGCGAATGAGAGCGGCGGCGTGACCGCCACGCGCAGCGAAGTCATGGAGAGTGCGTATATGCGCAGACGATGTGCCGCATGACAACGGGGATGTGATGCTGACGATGTCTCTTTCTTGTGACTGTGCGCGTGCTGTGTCTGTAGCCGTGTACGAGCTCTCGCGACTGCTGAACACGGGGCTGGACCGCGAGACGCTCGCGATCCTCATGGCGCTCATCCAGAAAGGCGTGAACCCGGAGGCGCTGGCTGCTGTCGTCAAGGATTTGCGGAAGGATGCAGCGAGTGCCTCTACACAATCAGCAGTCGCCGCGACGACGACTGAGCGCACATTTACGGGCAAGCAGCCGCTCTCCCAGCAGGATCAGCAGGTCAGTCAGGTCCGTTTTCTCTGCATATTGCTTTCTCGTCTCTCTATCCGTTCGGGAAGAAGAATAGAGGACTCATTGGAGACTGTGTGTGTGTGTGTTTGCATGCTTGCCTACCTCTGATCTCTGTGTGTATTGCTCTCAGAAGAAACAGCGAAGGTCCGATTATTGAGAGGAAGTACCGCGATGGACTTGCTCGCCACCTCATTATCCTTTCTAAATTCTATCTAAGCATTCTTTTCTGTCTAAAAGGGTGTCGGGTGCGGCATCTACCGCTCAGGCTGCTTTGTATTGGCGTCTCTGGTATATAAAGCTATTTCCTCGACACACGCTCCATCTCTTTAGACAGAATGCGCAGCTGCACAAAGCCGACGCCTGCGAGCAACGCGAACGTCACGACGGGGCGCAGCACCGGGTTCATGAACAGATCCGTGCGTCCGACTACGTAGAGAAACGCAAACTGCATGATGACGAGCACGGGGAGTTGCTTGGCGCAGCTCACGAGACTGTCGAGCAGCAGCACGGTGCTTGACGGCACTTCGGTTTTCTTCCATGGCATGGTGCGGAACTTGTGCGCGATGTCAAACACCAACAACGCAGTGACCATAAGTAGGTTGTGCAGGTACCACCACAGCTTGCACGCGTAGCGAGGGTGCATGAGCGCCGGCACGGAGAAGATGCTTCCCAACATCGTGACGATCACGAGCACGAGGCCGGACAGGATCGGCATCGACGACACGGCGTACAGGATGCTGCACGAGATCTGGCACGCCTTGCGCATGGCCTTTGAGTTGAAGATGTCCATGGAGATCGGCTGCGCGTTGCCTGGCGCTGGAAGTCCCCAGCTCGACAACCGACGAGGACGTCCATTCGGTTCGCTGTGCAGACGCAGACAGAGCGCGACGTAGAAGAACCACGCGAACGAGAAGATGACGGTCAGCGACACGAACTTGGCGATGAAGAACCCGAGATGATCTTCGTTCAGCAAGTCGCGGTACTCCTGCCAGTGCCAGAAGACCTGAAAGTACGTGTACGGCAGCCAGAACCACGGCTTCACAGTCGCACCGCTGTACTTGTAGCTGAGCAGCGGGCCGGGGATGCTCCCTGCCGTCGTGTTCTTGTCCTTGCACTTGTACAGGTCCCAGTTCATGCGCTCGTAGAACACCATGTGGTTGATGCTGTAGTAGAACGGCAGGCGGTGCACGACCGACTCGGCATTCGTCGCAGAGGAAGAGTACTTGTTCTCGCCATCGGCAGCGTCGTCGTCGTCTTCAAAGTAATACAAGGGGCTTTCTTCAAACGCTTCAAAGAGACCGGGGAGGAAGCCCTGCGTGATGCCCACGTAGTTGTACTCGCGGCCGGAAATCATGAAGCTATCGATAGCGTCCGAGTACAAGTTGCGCGCTGCGATGCTCTCGGGCGAGATCACCAGCAGACTGTTCGAGTACACGACCGACTGGCCGTTATCCACGGCGCAAAACTGCGTGCACGCGAAGATCTCGTCCAGATTGCGCAGCACGAGGTTCTCCGGGTCCAGGTACACAACGCGCTTGAGCTTCGAGATGACCGGATCGTCCCAGATCACGAGTTTGTTGCGCATGTGCAGCAGCTGCGCGCGGTGGTCCGTGATACTCGCGTGTAGAAACACGTTCGGCACGCCCGTGCGCACGATCTCGATCTCCGGATCGTCCTGCTTCAGGATCTGCGCCTTGGCAAAGCTCATGCCGTCCTTTGGCACGAACACGAGCTTACGAAACACGGTCTTCGACTCCTTGATTGACTTCATCATCACGCGCGTCGCGAGGAAGAGCGCGTCGCTGTCGTCGCCGTGGTCGTAGTAGAAGGTCGCAAACGCCGCCTCATCCGGTAGCAGCTGCGTCTTGGATGACGTGGCGGCGAGCGCGCGGGGCGGCTGCTCCATCGCGGTGCATCCTGGGAACACGATGCTCAGCAACAGCGTCGCCAGCAGCAGTAGTACAGCGGGGCGCACCGTCGATCTGGACACCGGTCGCGCCATTCCTCTCTCCACCTGTTGTTGTCCTCTGTGATTGCGCTCCTCGTTCCCACTCTGTTCCCTGAACAGCGCTTTTTCGAGTGAACTGTGGCAAAGCCATTTTTGTGTTAGTTGGATTAGTTTTCTCCATTTTTAGGAAATTAGTATTTGACTCACAAACGCTCGCAACTTGGGAAAGTATACTTATATTATGCCTTTCGTTTTTTGACAAATTGAGCTGAAAAAGTGGCTTTTTTGAAGCGGTTAGGTCAGTGCGAACATTTTTACAGCTCGCAAGGAGCAAATTAAATCTTGTTTTAGCTAAAAGGCGTATATTCTGCCCAATCAAATCATTTTGTTTGAGGTGATGTCCCACTCCTCCCAAGCCTTCCCAATGCTCCCCGACAGTCAAAAAGGCAGACTTTGGCTTCAAAGGCCCGAATGCCCACAGTCATTGTAGCATCCGGGCTTTTGACAGCTGAGAGGGCTTCAGTCGGACCTTGCTACAACATGACCTTCTCTGTCGATATAGGATGGAGAGGGGTCGTCCTAACGTACGTTTACAGCACTGAGATTGGCCTTGTAGCAAGTGTTCTTGGTGTATCAAGAAAAAGTTTAAGTCGTTGGTACGAAAGCTTTAAGACGACAGGGAATGTAATGGATAGATCTAGAGTGTGCAGGACGGTCAGGTGGCCTCAGGATGTATGCACGTATGTTAGTGCATGGGTAAAAATGCATCCGTGTTTTTACTTTGAAGAACTGCGAGATGAGATCAAGAGCAAGTTCAAGGGCCGTCCCTGCGCGTCTCCGACTTGACAATCTGCCACGCGCTTTGCTTCGATCTTAGCCTCTCACGCAAAGTGCTGACCAAGCGAGCGAAAGAAAGCGTCCCCAAGGAAAGAAGCGAATATGTTGGGCGCTTGTTGCCATTTTTAGTGGCCCCGATCAGTTGGTCTTTGTTGATGAAACGTCAAAGGATGGAAGGTGAGTTTGATCATTATGCTGATGTTGCTATAGTGGTTTTATGTTAATGCAATGTGTGTGTTCTGTCTACTTTTGCTTAGGTCGGTGCTGAGGCGGTACGGTTGGTAGCCTCGGAACATGCCGGCAAATGTCACTCTCCGCTTCGCCCGTGGCAAGCGGTGTCCGTCCTCACCGCAATGGACGTGACGGTTTTTTGATTGGGGGAATGTTGAGGACACGTTCATCCGAGCAAAATTCCATGAGGTTTTCCAGAAGGAGACTCCCGTGGCTGGCAGGCAGAAGCACATCATCTGGTCTCGGCTGCGCGTCAGGGCAGGGCAGCTGATAATTGGCGGTCAGCGTTGGACGCGAGTTTCTGTCGTGTCGAGATTTCCACGCGACTGTGGGTCGGGGCGTTGTCGGTGACCACGGCGACCTTGCTGTTGGAGTCCTCCGTGCGATGTACCGCGACGAAAAGGTCCGCAATGAATCGCGCGTTCTCGCACATGTCGATGGATCCGTCGTGCATTCTCAAGAGCATGACTTCGGTCCCAGACGACTCTCCACCTTGCACGCGCAAGTTCTTTCCCTGCGATGGGGGCAACGCAACTTGCGCACGCTCACCGACGCGGGACCAGCCTTGCTTGCGCGACTAATAGAGGTTGAAATTCGTCTCGTCTTGAAATACGATCATGTTGCCCCTTTCCGCATGCATATTCAGTTGCTGGACGAAGATCTTGCGCTTGTCCTTGTTTGTGGCATTATTCATAGTCGATTTCTCGATGCGAAGCTGCTTCAAGCTGTAGATCATCCCCTGTAGCGCACAGTGCACCGAAGTTCTGCTAACAGAGACATCAATGTCGCTGCGCAAGCGATCACGCAAGTTGCTCTCGGTCATGCGGGAGTCTTCGTCGATGATCTCCTCGAAATTGGTCATCACGGCGACGGTCATCTTTACGCGCGATGATCGCACGCCGCCTTACCTCTTAGACTCAGCACCATCATTTAAGATGCGCCACGCGGTCGAGTATGGGACGTCGTTGTGGATGGCAGACAAGCGCTAATCCCCTCCCCCTCGAAATACTCGCTCGACACGTTGCTTCGCGCTGAGGCGCTCGTGTTGTCTGGTTGGCCTGGGTGGTGTGGAGGGCATGGTGACGCATTACTTCACCAGTGGGAGGCGGTGGTTTGGTGGCTGGAGATAGAGCTGGGAAGCGGGGGTCGTGGTCTTTACAAATTGAAAAGCTAGGACGATGTGGCTGTGCTTGCCAGCGCGGGGTTTTAACGCGAAGCCACTGCATACGTGGTAAGCGGTGCGTTTCGGCGCGAAGCCGCACGCAAGAACTGTGGAGTTTAATTTGTTTGAACTGAGAGATGAGCAAAAATTGCATGTCTGCACGGACTTTTTATTCTCATATGGGAACGTTTTTCGCCTTCACGCGGATTACCATTTTCACTGTGCAAATTGACAATTTGACAGTGCAAAGATGTATACTTTTTCAAGTTGTTTGCCAACCATCCTCGCTTATATACGCAGTGTGGAAGCGGTTTCAGCCAATACACAATGTAAATGGCAAAATCATAACAACAATCATAACATGTTTGTGTTATGATTGATGACATAGTAATCAGGATAAAACAATCACAAAACTGCGCAATTGAGCATCTCATAACAACACATTCGACACTCTCGCCCGATACCACTGCGCGCATGCTGCTAGCGACCAGAGTGTCCAGCCAGCCAGCGGCACTTTGTATGGCTCGATTGTCTTTTGCTTACCATCGAGGGTGAGCTTCGCCACGTTTGCATAGTAATTGGCGCTTCAGTAGAAAAGGTCGCCACACAGCAGATTATCTGGCTACGTAGCCAAAAACTGGATTCTTTCTCACCCGAAGCGCAGGCTCAGTACGCATGCAGCATCTGATCTATGGACGCTTCCTGTCAGAATAGCTCGCATCACCAAGCAGGCTAAACATACCACCAACCATCAGCCTTCGCTGGCAAGTGAAGGAGTGCTCGAGTCGAATCATCTGAGCAATGCACTGCTGCCTTAAAAATATCGTCAGGTAACCACCGCCTCTGCGCGTTTGTTACTCAGGCGATAGAACAGGAAGCTGCATTTAGACGAGGCTATCAAATGATAAGCAACATGAGTGCGTCCTGATAAAGCGCGTTTCCTCCTGTTTGTTACCTACTTGTGAGAATTCCTATCTGGTCGAGTGAGCGAGCGAGCGAGCTCGTGTGGCTATTCATAGTCACGAAACGCGTCTATTTATAAATGCTCCACATCCCCAAGAGTCCAAGTCCTCTCGCGTCGGTCGGGTCCTTCTTCATTCCGCGCTTGGAAGGAATTGCGGCAGGCAGGCACAGACAAAACGAGAAACTGACAAGGGTCTCTCCTGACTGCGGAGCGACGCATAGCAGCACAGGCGAATATCGGAACCGCTCGCGCGCGCGCCTCTTCGGTTAAAAAGTCCTCGCTTCAAGCTCACGAGTGAGGGGACGCACAGCAGCAGCGACCGACAGGCATCTCTCTCTCTCGTGCTTACGAGAACAGCAAGAAGAAGAAGAGGAGAGCAGTACCGTAGACGATGGCAGCTCCAGCAGCAGGTGGGGCGCCACCCGCCAAGTCCAACAAGTTCCAGGCGGCGCTCGACGGGTCGCAGTTCGACATGGGCGTGACCCTCGGCACAGGCTCCTTCGGCCGTGTGCGCTTTGCGACTCATAAGGTGTGTTCTCGACACTCTCGAACGAAAGAGAAAGTCGAGTCTAACGCTTCGTGCTCGGTGATGTGTTCCTTAGGCCACGACGACTTACTGGGCGATCAAGATCCTGAAGAAGGCTGAGATCATTCGTCTACAGCAGGTACCTATCATTTGTATCGAAATGATCTGCTACGAATTCTGAAGTCACACAGTCACTTACCCCGCATCCTATGAACCCTTGTAGGTGGAGCACATGCTGTCGGAGAAGTCGATCCTGCTCTGCCTCGACCACCCGTTCATCGTGAACCTCGCGGGCACGTTCCAGGACGCCAAGTACCTCTACATGGTGCTCGAGTACGTCATCGGCGGTGAGTTCTTCACGCACTTACGGAAAGCCGGGCGCTTTGACAACAACGCCGCCAAGTTCTACGCCGCGCAGGTCGTCGCGATCTTCGAGTACATGCACGCGCAGGACTTTATCTACCGCGACCTCAAGCCCGAGAATTTGCTGCTCGATTCGGAGGGCTACATTAAGATCACGGACTTTGGCTTCGCCAAGCGCGTGGCCTTCAAGACCTACACGCTGTGCGGCACGCCCGAGTACATTGCGCCCGAGGTGTTGCTCAACAAGGGCCACGGCAAGGGTGTCGACTGGTGGACGCTCGGCATTTTGCTCTTTGAGATGCTTGCGGGCCAGCCGCCCTTTTGCGACGACGATCCCATGGGCATCTACCAGCAGATCCTCTCGGGCAAGCTCAACTTCCCGCGCTTCTTCGACCGCAACGCCAAGGCGCTCATCAAGCGCCTGCTCACGGCCGACCTCACGAAGCGATACGGCTGTCTGAAGAACGGCGTCGAGGACATCAAGAAGCACAAGTTCTTCTCGGGCGTGAGCTTCGACGACCTGCTCGCGCGCAAGGGCGCGGCGCCGATCATCCCGCGCGTGACAACAGCGAGCGACACGTCCAACTTTGACCCGTACCCGGACTCGTGCGAAGACGCGATCGTGCCGGTCTATAACGGCAAGGACCCATTCGCGGACTTCTAAGACTTTGGTGGTGGGTTTTCTAACAACACGAGTGCGAAGATGAGGGCAGGCGGGAGACAGAGACGCAGGTAGGCAAGACAGGCAACAACAGAGTGCAAGCGACGCACTCGACAGGACAGAAACATATACAAAAAGAGAGCAAACAGGAAGCGAGAGAGAGCTAGGGAGATAAGCAAGTTATAAGCATTCAGTATTTTGATAACCGAGGGCGAGCGTGAGCCGTCGAGTCACTCTTGGTTCGAGAAGGAAGCACTGCTATGAAGCGGGCTGAGCTCTCTATGCATATGCCTCGCTGATAGCGATATGTATCAGCCTAGAGCTTGGAGTTCGGGAAGAGCTGCTTGTCGCCCGCGAACTTGTAGTAGCTGGTCTTGCCCTGGACGATGCGCAGGCAGCGACCGGCGTTGTCGGGCTCCTTGAGCGCCGACTTGAACGCGTTCACGACGTCCTCGATCTCCATCACGCCACCCATCTGCGCGATGTAGTCTGGCGTCTGCTCGGTCGCGAGATTGCCCATGGCGGTCTTAGCAAAGCCTGGGCAGAGCGCCACAGCGCGGATGTTGTGGCTCGTCTTCAGCGGGTACAGCGAGCGCGTGAGACCCACGACGCCGGCCTTCGCGGCGCCGTACTCGGGCGAGAACGGCACGGCGTTGAGGCCCGCGAGCGACGCGATGTTGATGATCACGCCTTCCTTGCCACTCGGCAGCTTCTTGAAAAAGTCAATGGCCACCTGCGAACCGCGCACGACGGCCGTGAGGTCAATCGCGACCACGCTCTCCCATTTGCGCGGCGCACCATCATCGAAGAAGCTCAGGTCGCCTGCAATGCCGGCGTTGTTCACCAGCAGATTAATCGGTCCGTCGAAGAACTTGGTCGCAAAGTCGAAAACGCGGTGGAAGCTGTCGGGCTCAGTCACGTTCTGGCGCACCCACGAGACGTGCTTGTGGCCGTAGCGCGTCTGGAAGGCCTTGCCCGTGGCCTCGAGCTGCGCCGCGTTGATGTCCGTGATCACGACCTTGCCGCCACCGGCCAGGATGGCGGCCGCGAAGCCCTGACCGAGCCCGGCGGCGCCGCCCGTGACGATGCCTACGACCTGTGAGAGCTCCATTGCTTCTTGCGTGTTGCTGCTGATGGACTTGGAAACGGATTCTGAAGTGACAGCCGTCGTGGCTGAGCGTCATTTCGTTTTACGTGCGCATTTTGGAGCTGCAGGTTCAAGTGGACCATTTGGCAACGATAAGCGAACGTGTTGGAAAGGGTATGTATTATAAGAGTATTTTTAAAACCAGCTGTTGATATTTGATGTAGCAAATTAGAAAGGGTATACAGTTGAAAAAGATGATCAAAGAAGGACGAACTGCTGATGCTGCATTCTAATGTGAAGAACTGGAGCAATTGAATGATGCCTGATGCAACATCAGCGGCTCGTCCTTCTTTGATCACTTATGCTGGGCGAGTATATCCACGATAACAACACGGCCATGGACCCATTCAACGAGTTGCATTGGTTTGATTCATGCACAACCTATTCACACAGAGATGCTCACACGCACGCACTCCAACGCGCCAGGCACTTTACTTACCTACTTCAGTTTTAGAGCTTGGAGTTTGGGAAAAGCTGCTTGTCGCCCGCGAACTTGTAGTAGCCGCGCTTGCCCTTGACGATGCGCAGCACGCGGCCGGCGTTCTCCGGTTCATGCACGCCAGCCACGAACGCGTCGACAACGTCCGAGATCTGCATGAGGCCGCCCTGCTCGCCCGTGTACTCTGGCACAGTCTGCGTCGCGAGGCGACCCATGGCCGTGTCCGTGAAGCCCGGTGCGAGCGCAAAGCAACGGATGTTGTGGCTCGTCTTCAACGGATACAGCGAGCGCGTGAGGCCCACGACGCCGGCCTTGGCTGCCGCGTACTCTGGCGAGAACGGCACGGCGTTGAGACCCGCGAGCGACGCGAGGTTCGCGATCACGCCCTCCTGGCCCTTCGGCAGCTTCTTGAAATAGTCAATGGCCACCTGCGTGCCGCGCGCGACAGCCGTCAAGTCGATGTCGATGACGCGCTCCCAGTTGCGTGGCGCGCCATCGTCACAGTAGCTCATGTCACCAGCGATGCCTGCGTTGTTGACGAGCAGGTTGACATTGGTGCCAAAGTAGTCGATCGCGTAGTCAAAGGCCTCATGGAAGCTGCCGCTGTCGGTCACGTTCTGGCGCAGCCACGCGACGTTCTTGGCGCCAAACTTGGCCTGGAACGCCTTGCCCGTGCTCTGCAGCTCGTGCACGTCCACGTCCGTGATGAGCACCTTGCCGCCGGCCTTGAGGATCGCCTCCGCGAAGCCCTTGCCGAAGCCCGCTGCCGCGCCCGTGACGATGCCCACGGCCTCAGAGAGCTGCATGCTGTTTGCTGATAGAGAGAGAGACGCTCGATAGATGGAGTCCGGTGCGTGCGGACGCCGATTGGGAAATGAGGAGCTATTGGGCTTGTGGCGAGCTTTGGTGCTCGCTGGTAGTGAACCTGACTCAGATGTTGTACGTTCTGTTGCACAAGTTGTGAAATGATTTCAACAGGGTATGTTATGAAACAGGTTTCTAATAATAGAATTAAGAAACAATTGAACAGGGTTTGAAAAGGGTATACAGTTACAAAGGTACTTGAAGAGCAGCAGGTCACTCTTTGAAGCTGGACTGTTGACGTGAACACAAGTGCTCGCATCTGCACTCAATTCCATCATCTGCTGTTATGCTAAGGCAGAAAATTGGAATTATGTGGTACACATTTAAAGAGCAAGACTTTAATACGATTGCATTTTCCATTATATTAATAATGATAAATGAGATAAATTGGAATCGCTTTTTAATGAGCATATTTTGCAAATTCAAAGCCACATAAGTAGGTAATACACGATTTGTAGAGGTTTATTACATTGTCCTTCAATTTCGCGTGCTCCCCAATCAAAAAGATACCTTTGTCATCACACTTTTCTGGCTCGCAAATCCCCACATTAGCGACAACGGTGATGGTGGAGGTGGAGACCGTCGTACTGGCGCTCGTGCTCGTGGCAGCGGGCGCGCTCTACTTCTTCCTCGTGGAGAAGCCCAAGAAGCAGCAGCTGCTGGACGCGCAGCGGCTTAAGCAAAAGGTCGCCGAGCAGAACGCCGAGCGCGCCGCGGCTGCCAAGAAGCCCAAGGGCAAGGCCAAGCGCGTGGACGTGCTTGCCGAGAAGAAGAAGCAGCAGAGCCACGCGGACAGTGACGCCGCCTCGTTGGTGCCCGAGCACCCACTGAATCTGCACGTACTGCGCGGACACAAGTACGCGGTCACGGCCGCCGCGTACAGCCCCAATGGGCGCTTTATCGCGACCGCGAGCACGGACCGCACGATCCGCCTGTACCTGCGCGAGACGCTGCACGACAAGAACGCGCGGCCGCAGCACATCACGATCGAGTACGACCACGTGACGGCCATGACCTTCAGCTGCGACGGCAAGACGCTCGTGGTCGTGACCGAGGGCGGTCTGCTCAAGATGTACCGTACGTTTGTTGAATCCCCATACGTGCCATGCTTTCCTTTGTGCTTCTGTTGGCTCTAGCAAAGAGCTCATTGTGTCGTTACGATCGTTTCCTCACAGAAAAACTGCGCATCAAGCCTGAGCTCGTGGCCGAGTTCCCCGTCGCGCACAAGACGGACGTGCACTCGGTGCTCATGAACGACGTTGGCAACGTAAGCTCCTGAACTATTTGCATGTAATCACACCCTCCCGTCTACGGATCTGACACTCTCATGTCTCCCATGATGACAAAAACGAGCAGTGGGCGACGCTCATCACGTGCGCGGGAGGCGCAGACACGGACGTGAAGTTCTGGAGCCTGAGCGGGAAGCTGCTGCAGGTCGTGAACACGAACCAGGTGACCAACTACCACTGCGTGGGCTCCAAGGACAACCGGTTCCTGGCCGTGGCCGCCTACACGCCCGAGGTGCGCATCCTCGAGATCACGCGCGAGAAGAACGGGCTCTTCAAGAAGGCGAACAAGGTCATGACGCTCCAGGGCCACCGCGTACGTTTGTCTGCCTGTACAATCCTTAATGACTGGTGTATGGCTACGTGAGACTGAGTAATACTGGTGTGCTGGTAACAATGCAGAATGGCGTGCTGGACCTGGCGTTCGACGGCTCGGACTCGGTGGCCGTGACGCACATGCTCACGGTCTGCAAGGACGCGTCCGTGCGGCTCTGGGACATCAACGGTGAGTCCGTGTTTGCCTTGCATTGTTGCAGTTTGCGTGCTGGTCGTGCGGTGTGTGAAATTGTACTAACACACAATGGCTTGTGTGTAAAGTTCGCTACGTGGTGTCGGAGGACCCGAAGATGCTCAAGACGTTCAACGCGAGTGAGCAAAAGCCGTACGAGTCCGTGGACCTGTCACCAAATGCCAAGGTACGCACTAACAGCAACCATCAACACCTTGTTTGTTTGTTTGTTCCTGAGAGCAAGTGGACCAAATTGTGGTTGCTAACACTTGTGCTCTGCTGTCAATCTAACTCTGAAGCTGCTCGCTGCGAGTCGCGGCCATGACATTCTCTTCGTGTCGGCGGCCGACGGGAAGGAGCTGTCGGTGATCCCCAACGCGCTCGAGGATGAGATCAAGCGCATTATCTTCTCGCCCAGCGGTGACGAAGTGCTGGTCGTGGGCAAGAAGTGCAAGCACGTCAAGGTTTTCAAAGCCCCAAAGCTGTAGGCTCACAACAACAACAAACACAAGCAACAATACACAAGCCCTAGAGAACACAGCAAGCAAGCGCAACGAACAAGCCAAGCAAACAACAAATTGCTGGCAATTCCCTCGCATGGTAACAACCATTTTCCGCCAGCCAACAAACAAACAACCTGCTTTGCTTGCCATTCATTTTCTCCACGTGTGCACACTCTCAATTGTCATTCGTCGCACTTCTAGGGCGTGGGCAGGATCTCTAACAACTTCCACTTGAGCATCTCAATGTTCTCCATCAAGATGTTCTTGTCCGAGCGCCGCACGACCACGGCCATGCGCTCGTGGAGCTTCTCCAAGTCCTTCGCAGTCTCTCCATCCTCATCGTCCTCCTGCTCCAGTTCTCGCAACAATGCATCGTCGCTTTCGAGCGAGCCGTCCTCAAAGTCCTCGAGCATCTTTTGCAGCGTGTAGATGAGGCGCGTGAGCGTCGCGTGCTCGTTGTCGAAGCTCAGCACTTCACCGTCGAGCGCCTTGGTCGCCAACACGTGCAGCTGCTCGCTCGAGTCGCACTCGATCTCCTGGATGCGCACGGTAATGAGCAGCAGCTCGTTGAGCTCGTCGGCCGTGAGCTCAAAGGGCGTCGTCGCATGGTCAAAGCCGTTCTCGGTGAGCAGCGCGGCCTTCTCGGGAAAGCGCGAGGTTGTGGCCTCGTCCATGGGCACCCACAGGTCGAGCGCATCGAACGGATTCTGGTCGATCACAAAGCCATATAGCGCGAGCAGCTTGTGGTTCGAGAGCGCGCCGTAGTTGATGAACATCTGCGCGCCAGCGGCCCAATGCTGGTGGGTCACGAGCTTGAACTGCTGCGTCTCACGATCAAAGAAGTGCGCCATCTCGGCTTCAGGGTCGTGGTTGAGCATGTCAAAGACCGGCACCATGGCCTTGACGCACGTCATGCCGAAGAAGCTATCCGCGTTGGTCGCCAGTAGCTCAGTCACTTCGTCTTCCTGGTTCGCAAGCGCTGACGACGTCTCGGAACCGCTCTGCGACCCTTCCGACTTGCTCACGCGCAGCGACACGAAGCGGCTCCAGATCGTCGAGAGCGCCCACTTGTACTCCTCGAGCGAGAACGCCTCGTCCAGCTGCGTCTGTGACAGCGTATTACTACCTGCCTGCGATCGCAGCACATCAAAGAGTGGCTGCAGCACTTGCTCGCGCAGCGTCGTGTAGTCAGACGCGACGTTCTGTTCCATCTGCTTGGCGATGAGCGCGAGATTCGAGCCACGCATCCTCGCGAGCGCCTCGCCCTCAAAGTAGAGCACGTTGTGGTACGAACGGGGCAGCAGCGCGATGTGCTTGCTCCACTTGGACGCCTCGCGCGCAACGTGCTTTTCGTAGAGCAGCGCGATCGCCAGCTGGTCGTCCTCATGCGCGGCGTCGCTGCGCTGGAAGAACGCGAGTTGCTGCAGCGCCGGCACGTGCTGCAAAGCGCGCACGGTGAGCAGCGACGCGAGCGGGATGCTGAAGACCTCGGTGTGCGGCGCCACGTCCTCGGCGATGAACACGCCGCGCTCGTCCGGCGCCTGCTGCTCGTAGACAAAGTCCGTCGCGATCGCCACGCCCAGCGTGCGCGTCGCCCACTCGTTATAGCCCACAAAGTCGTTGCCGCTCGCGCTCATGCTTGCGCTCATGCTTGCGTGACTTGCTTGCGTGACTTGCTTGTTTTGCGTGTTTGTTAAATGGTCGAAAACGGCCGACAGGGTTCAGGGTTGCGCTTGCTTGCTTCTTGCGCTTGTGCTTCTTGCGTTGCGCTTGTGCTTTGTGGCGGCGGAATGTGTTGTGTTTGGTGGCGACGGAATGTGTGTGCCGTTCGCGCCGCTGGTCAAAATGAGATGTAGCGTCACTCTGCACTGCACACTGGTCTCTCTTGGCAGGTACCACCAACCGAGTGGAGTCGAGAGATAGGTGCAGCGCGCATGAGCGTGAGTGCCAAAACCTCCTACTTCTGGCGATAAGCTCAGAGCGTGTGCGTGCGGACGGATGACTTCTCCCAACACCGTCCGTTGTTTAGAATTGGAACTCGCTTATTGTGGCTTCCTTCTTTGCCAGCCAGCAGTAAGTGGACCAGCAACACGTCTGCGAATCGTGTTTGCGTTGGCAGTCGCGCGCAAGTCCTCATGTGTGCGCGAAAGCGCTGTTGCGGCGCAAGAAGAGCTCATCCGTGTTTCACTTTTCGTTCGAGTCGCTATACAATACGTCACCAAGTCAAGTCAGTTGCGATTGAAGCAAGTGAGCGCTGACCACCGCGCAAATGAGTCCGCATCTTTTTGTGACGTCTTTATCTGATTCCACGGGATATTATATTTCGAAAGTCGATTTACGCTTTGAATCCCAAGTGCTGCATTCAATAATAAAGGATATTTACTTTCAACAGGTTGTATCTCGTTGAGGGAATACTGCGAGCACGTCGTGAAGGAAAGCAAGCAAGGCGCTGTCTCTAAACAAGTACTGTGCGTGTTTCTTACGCGCAAACTGCAAGCACAAACAAAAGCAACTCGCGCGCCGCGCAAGCAACATATCGAGCAGCAGCACTTGCTTTCTGATCCGACCAAAAACAACACCAACAGCTGGCTGGATTTTTGTCGTGTGGATTGCCAGCCTCGCTCGTCCGGTGCAAGTGCAGTCTCTTTCCGCTTGCGTAAAACGACTTGCGGGGTCTCACGGCCTCTACGCGCCACCGCGCACGTCTTTTCCTGCCAGCACCAGCAACAACAACGGTATGTACTGCGTTCCGCTTGCTTGTGTGTGCTGAATGGAGTTCTCCTTGCGTCGTCAATGGATTGCCACGGCGCGCGTGTGTGTGCATGTGCGGAAATGCTCGTATGCGCATCCGTTCCATCGTCACTTGCGCGCGCTCTGCTGCTGCTTGTGTGCGAGCGAGCAAACAAAGCAGCAAGCAAGCAAGCACGAAGAGGCGCATGCGCATAAGAGGCGAGGAAAAAGAGCGAAAAGGCACGCAAACGAAACCGCCACTTGCTTGTTTGCTTGCTTGACACGCATCATCATCATCCATGGACCAAACGCCCACGCATGTATAGCAAGCGCTGCGTTACTACGCGTCCGCACACGAATGGATTGCTTCTTTCGGATGAATCTGTGGACGTGACATGCTCATGATGTTTCTCTGGGCCTTCTCGATGCAGCTCAGCTCCCCAATCAAGCAGAAGCGACGCCACGCCGTGGAAAGAACGCGACGAATCAATCCATCGCCACCACCGCTCACCTCACAGCAGCTCCACACTGAAGCACATCGCCAGTCACACGCACTCAAGCGCTCGCGTCGCAGAACATTCGAGTACGCTCTGATTAGCGCCGTCCCACGCATCTTCCTCATTCATTCCACAACTCGCACGCGCGCAACGAACGAACGATGCAAAACCGCCCGCCGTCGCCCGAAGAAAGGGACCCCAGCTGCGCGCTCAAGAGCCAAGTCGTGTACGTCCGTCCGTCCGTCTGTAGCTCTCTTCAGCATTGCATTGCTGGCTCGCTAATGTTCTCTATCTATCTATCTGTTGTCTATTGCTTTTTCTTTTCTCCAGTCGCATCCAGGATCTGTCCATCAAGGCGTCATCCACGTCCAGCGCGAGCCCCTCGGCCGCACAAGGCGTTGAGAGCGACATGGTATCGACAATGATCCCACCCGCGCCACCCGTCTCAGCCGCAGAGCCCCACAATGACAGCCTCGAACAAGAACGAGGCTTCTCATCGAAGTCCGAGTCGTCGCCGCTCAAGCGCAAGAACAAGCGCGCGAGTCTGAGCCCCACGGCCAAGAAGAAGACGTCGCTCAGTGGTGTGGTCATCGCCGAGGGTGAGCTCGTGGTCGCCGAAGAACGCGCGCAGCGTGACCGCGATACTGTGCTGAGAACGCTCGGCTCGGTGAGTTGCTTTGCTGCTGGAAAAAGTGGTTGTCTGGCATGGCCCCGTGACTGAGTCAACGATGTGCTTTGTGTGGTGGCTTTGTAGATCTATTGCGTGCTCGTGGTCAAGAACAACGCGTCGTTGCATCTGGAGACCGTGTCGGAGCACCGGCACCATTTGATCGACCTGGAGGTGGCAAAAATGGACTTGTTCCACCAGGAAGCGCTCAAGGAAGAGCGGAAGTTCAAGCTCCAGTTCCGGTATTTCGAGCAGGGTCAGCCGTCGGCGTACACGTTCGAGGCGTCGACCAGCGACGTGTACTGCAAGTGGGTCGGCAGCATCGCCGACTTCCAGGATATCACCACCATCAGCAGCAACAACAACAATAGCAGCAGCAGCAGTAGTAGTAGTAGTAATAGCACCAGCGGCCAGCAGCGCGTGACGCAGACCGCGACCCAGCGTGCCGCGGCCGAGTCGTCCTCGGCGAGACGAATGCGCTCGATCGCATCGCTATGCGACCAGCCACCGCCCGTGCTCTCGCTCACGCCCTCGGCCGGTGGGTCTTCGTCTCTGGGCGGCGGCGTCAGCAGCAATTTTCTGTACGCGACGCCGCCCAAGACGAAGCACCTGATCCTCGTGCGCCACGGCCACTACATCAACGCCCATGCGCGTAGGGTCTCGGACTCGGACCAGGTGCTGTCGCAAATGGGGCGGCAGCAGGCCGAGTTCACGGGCGCGTACCTGGAGCAACTGTACGTCAAGTCGCCGACGCGCCACGACCTCACGATCTTCCACAGCGACATGACGCGCGCGGTCGAGACGGCGCACACGGTCTCCAAGAGCTTTGGTCACTGCACGCTCCGCCCCACGCGGCTGCTGCGCGAAGGTTGGCCTGGGAAACCCTACTCGAGCCACCAGGCGACCCCGCAGCACAGTGGGCCAGCGGCTGCAGCCGCAAGCATGGAGAGCTCGGACCTCGACCGGATAGACGCCGAGCGCATGGAGCAGGCGTTCCAGTCGTTCTTCTCTCTCCAGAGTGCCAGTGACGACGACGACGGCTGCGGCGGCAACGAGGAGGAGTTCAGCTACCAGGTGGTCGTCTGTCACGCGAACCTCATTCGGTTCTTTCTGTGCCGCGCCATGGGCATTGACCCAACGGGCCGCTGGGGCCACTTTGAGATCAACCACTGTGGCGTCACGCGCGTAGACGTGTGCGAGCATCGGCCGCTCAAGATCATCTCGGTGAACGAGACGGGCCACTTGCCGCACTCGCTCATCACGTCGAGCGAGGACCACTTGTGAGAATGACGACGAAGCCAAGAAGAAGAAGAAATAGAGAAAGAAAGAAGAACTAGTTGCAGCTGAAGACTAGTACAGGAGACACACAGAGAAGACGACCATGCTATCCACGGACCTGTGCGAGCGGTGCTGGTGCATAAGCAGAGCCCATGCGCAGGCACGAGGCGCTTCGCCGCAGCCATTCATTTCCGGTCGAAACGATAGATCAGAGTAGTCGATACACAAGCCACCATTTTGAGCCGTTTCAGCGTCCATGGCACCGTTTCAACGTCCGAGTCAGCTTCAACCAGGTAATGGATAGTCAAACAATGTGCGTAGGGTAGTCAAGAAGCGGCCCATCTGATTTCCAGATTTGATCTAAAGATTCAGACAGAGTCAGTATTTGACTACTCGCACGATTTTTTGACTACCTTTCTCTGCTTAAAGATCCTTCTTTGCTCATTCGTCAAGAGAAGCGGTCGCGAGAAGGAAGATCAAGAAGCGAGAGAAGAAGGAAGTGATGCGAGGAGTAAGTGGACTGGCGACCTACGCGGCGGCGCTCGCGCTCTGCGGCGGCCTCATGGGCAGCAGCAGTGACGTGACGGCGGCACGCTGGGGAGGTGGCTACGTGCGTAGCACCGACCGCTCGACACACGTGACGAGCACGCCGCCGCACACGTACCTGGATGTTGAGGCGCTGCCCAAGAACTTTGACTGGCGCAGCGTCAACGGCACGCGCTTCGTCACGATCTCGCGCAACCAGCACATCCCACACTACTGCGGCGCCTGCTGGTCCTTTGGTGCGTTGTCTCTATGCGTTGTTGTGGGGGTTGTGGCCATCGAGCTAATGGTGTGTATCTGGTGTATATTATAGCGGCGACGTCGGCGCTGTCGGACCGCATCCAGATCGCCAAGGCGCGCAATCAGAAGGGCAAGTCGAGCCTCGAGGTGACGCGCGAGGTGGTGCTCTCGCCGCAGGTGATCCTCAACTGCGACCTCGAAGACCAGGGCTGCCACGGCGGCGACCAGCTCACGGCGTACAAGTACATCCACGAGCACGGTGTTCCGGAGGAGAGCTGCCAGCGATACGAGGCGTCGGGTCACGACACGGGCAACCTGTGCCGCAACATTGACATCTGCGAGAACTGCACGCCTGCGAAGGGCTGCTTCCCGCAGGCCAAGTACGACAAGTACTTCGTCTCGGAGTACGGCACGACGCTGGGCGAGCAGCAGATGATGGCTGAGATCTACGCGCGTGGGCCCATTGCGTGCTCCGTTGCGGTCACAGATGAGTTTGAGGCCTACACCGGCGGCATCTTTGACGACAAGACGAACCAGACGGACGTGGACCACGCGATCTCGGTCGTGGGCTGGGGCGAGGAGAAGAACACTAAGTTCTGGGTCGTGCGCAACTCCTGGGGAAGCTACTGGGGCGAGGACGGCTGGTTCCGCATCGTGCGCGGCGCCAACAACCTGGGCATTGAGGGTGAGTGCGCCTTTGGCGTCCCAAAGGACAATGGCTGGCCCACGCCCACGGTCATCCCGGAAGCCGAGCTCAAGGTCGAGCAGGCTGAGCTCGACGCGGCTGCCAAAACTGAGAAGACGACCACCACCGAAGCCCAAGACGTGGCCAAGGAGACGGCCTCGTTCTCCAAGTCGGCGTGCCGCCAGAAGCTCGCGTTTGTCGGTGGCGAGAAGGTGCTCTCGCCGCTGCCGCACGAGACGATGGACCTCAAGGACCTGCCGAAGCGCTGGGACTGGCGCGACGTCGACGGTAAGAACTACGTCACGTGGGACAAGAATCAGCACATCCCGCAGTACTGCGGCAGCTGCTGGGCGCAGGGCACTACGAGCGCGCTCTCGGACCGCATCTCGATCATGCGCAACGGTACGCTACGTCTATAGGTCACTCACTGGTCCTGCTGGCATGTCTGAATACTGGTATTAACTCGTGTGTGCTACTATTGCCAACTGAACAGCGACGTGGCCGGAGATCGCGCTCGCGCCGCAGGTACTGATCAACTGCAACGGCGGCGGCACGTGCCAGGGCGGCAACCCGGGCTTCGTGTACGAGTACGCGCACCGCCACGGCATCCCAGACCAGACGTGTCAGGCGTACCAGGCCAAGAACCTCGCGTGTGACCAATATGCCATCTGCGAGACGTACGTTTGTCTACATTCGATTGATTTTGGTGGTGTACTGAAGTTCGTGCTAGATGTACTTATACTTTACCTACCAACGTTTATCTGTAGGTGCTGGCCGTCGAACACGTCATTCACACCGGGTGCGTGCGAACCGATCAAGAAGTTCACCAAGTACTACGTGTCGGAGTACGGGTCCGTGAGCGGCGCGAACCGCATGAAGGCCGAGATCTTCAAGCGCGGCCCCATTGGCTGCGGCGTGCACGCGACCGACAAGTTTGAGGCCTACAGCGGTGGCATCTACTCGGAGAACGTCTGGTTCCCGATGATCAACCACGAAATTTCGGTCGCCGGCTGGGGCTACGACGAGGAGACCCAGACCGAGTACTGGATCGGCCGCAACTCGTGGGGAACGTAAGTACAACTGATGTATGGTGTTGTGTACTCTCTTTGTGGTCTGTGAGCTGACTGTATCGTGTTGGTGTGTAGCTACTGGGGTGAGAATGGTTGGTTCCGCATTCAAATGCACCACAACAACCTGGGCATCGAGCAGGACTGTGACTGGGGTGTACCGATTCCCAACGGTTCCAAGCCTGACGACGCGGTTGACATTGTTCCTCATGCGTTCGTCGACCCGCTCGCGATCAAGATGGAGATCAAGGAGGAGCAGTTCATGGACGTGCAGTCGGAGCTCGTTTCGGTCGAGTAAGCTCTTGCGGCTCTTTGTGGCTGACTGACTGGATTGCTGTCATGGAGCCTCCGGTTTGTTGACAAAGAAAGAAAATGAAGAGCGCCAGGTCGTGAAGAATGTGAAAGCAATACATGCGCTCGCTGCCTGTGTATTGAACAAAACTCGAGAGAGCAGACGTCAAGGCGAACTGGTATGAACCAAACTACATGTGATGAATAAGAACAATGTGACTCGCTTTGCATAACGAACTCATGCAAGTTCGAGCCCAGCCAGATTGACTAAATGACCAAGCACTGGTGGAACTGGCCACAAGCCTTGGAGGTCTGGTGTCTTGTAAACCAGGTGACGCCCCTTCATTATCAAACTCAGACAGGCGAATCGCTTCGAACCGCACAATTGTCTTCCGAAAAGACGCGGGCGCCTCAACCGACACAAATTCATCGACTGCATCTGAAGGAGACCAGTCGAAATTGGTTCATGTCTTGAGATCGCCTCGTGAGAGTGGTGCATGTAACAGGACACAAGCGCCATCGTCAAGGCAAGCAAGGCATCGAGAGGTTGAGAGAGTGACGAAGACCATGCGGACCAGGACGACGGCGCGCGAGTACTGGCAGTTCATCTCCAAGGACGGCGTCTCGGACCAGTGCTTCCTCTTCACAGACGCCTTCGGCCGCCTGCTGCAGCTCCTGCTCGCAGTCGCTGCCATTCTCATTCTTTACATCAAGCGCAAGCTCGAGTCACCCGCGCGACCGCTCAAGGTACACAGCCTCTTTCTCTTCGTTGGTGCGTGATCGTATGGCTAACCATTGTTGTTTTACAACTAGGTCTGGGCCATGGATGTCGGGAAGCAGTGCGTGGGCTCCATGCTCTGCCATTGGCTCAACATCATTTTCTCCATCATGTTCGTCGCGAACGCCGCCACCGACGACGACGAGGTAGGCTGCTTGTCATGTGAGCCTAGCCACTGTGAACTCTGACCCTAGGTTTTCAAACTCATGGCTCTTGCTATGGTATGGTATGGTATGGTATACATCCAGTGTGGTGTGTACTTCCTGACGTACATGGTGGACGGCACCCTCGGGCTCGTGCTCCTGATCGCGTTCATACGCGCCGTGCGCGCCTGCGCCGTCAAGTTCGCAGTCCAGGACCTCGTGGACTCGGGCTACTACGGCGAGCCGCCACGATGGCGCGTCTGGTGGAAGCAGCTCGGCGGCTACTTGCTGGCGCTTTTGCTCATGAAGATCATCAACTCTTTGCTTATGTGGGCGCTCTACACGCCGCTCGTGAGCGCCTCGAACGCGCTCTTTGCGGGCTTTGCGAGCCACCGCCACTTTGAGCTCGTGCTCGTGATGATCATCCTCCCGGGCGTCTGCAACTCGTTCCAGTTCTGGGTACGTTCGTTGTTTGGAGATCCAAGTCCCGGCTGTATGGAAATTGGGTGGCTGACAGCTAACGCATGTGATGGCTCGTGCTTTGAACTAGATACTCGACTCGCAGATCAAGTGCTCGGGGGATCACTGGCGGTACTACGCGCAGCCAGGGACGAGCGGCGAGAAGCACCACATGTGTCCAGCTTCCTACAACAACGAGCCAGGCAGCACTGCGCCGCCGATCTTCAGTTCGTCGGCTGGTGGCGGCGTGTTTGGCTTTGGTGGCGTCCCGCCGTCTTCTCTAAGTGGTGGTGCGGAGCAGAGCGAACCGAACCTCGCGATTCCTTTATAGAGAAACGAGGAGATAGATAGAGAGAGCTAGCCCCAAAGCGAATACGAACTCTAGCAACTGCGGGTGTGAGGATCTCAGAGCGCTTGGTGAACTTTGTTAAGAGTTTTCGCTTCGAGTATGGTGGAAACTTTAATGTAATAACAGCGAGTGGGCTATCTGATTGTTGCTGAGGGCTGGCTGTGAGCAAGCCGAGGCTGAGTCTCTTTTGACTAGACTGCTTGCTGCCTAAGCTATCGTTCCTGAGTCTATGAATCAATCGCTTGCATCTTGTCGCTCGCGCTGCAGCTGCGCCCGACGCTGCTGGATCAGCTCTTCCACCGACATGCCCGCTGAACTTGCCGAGGCTCCTGGCGAGCCATCGTGAGCTCTCATAGCACTACCGCTGGCAACGGCTGGATGGCCTCTCGTCGGCGTTGGCTCGCTACTCGCTGACATTTTAGTTCCTCCGGCGCTCTCGGCGTTGCGCAACGCGATAATCGACGCGTTCACGAGCCGCTGGAGCGCGTTCACCTCGCGCGTGAGCCACTTGGCCGGCTCGCCGAGGCTCTCAGCACCGCCGGCGCTCTGCAGCGTGGCGTCCGAGGCCTCGCTGATCGCAGTCACGAGCGCCTTGATCTTGTGCTCCATAATCGTTTGCACTGCCTTGCGCTCCTTCACGAGCGTCTCGCAGCGCGCGTGGAGCTGCTTAGTGTGCTCGTCACTTGGTGCTTTCGAAGCGCTGGCGAGCTGCTGGTTCTCGATCTCGAGCGCCCGGAGCTGCTTGCTCATGCGCGTGAGCTGCTCGTCCTGGATCAGTGATGACGCCTGCTGCCTCGTACTCGTAGGCTCACTGGCGTTGTTACTGGTACCACCAGGTCCAGCCTTGGCCATGGCCTTCAGGCGTGCCTCAAGCTCCACCTGCACGAGCTTGTCGACCCGCTCGCGCAGTAGAAACTCGATCGAGACCTTCTCGGATTTTACTTCCTCAAGCTCCTTGGCCATGCGCAGGTGCTCGCTCGCCTGGTTGTCCACGAGCGTCTTAAGCTCCTGCATCTTCTCCTCAGCCGAGAGCAGCTGTTGACTACCACCGTTGTTGCTACTACTGCTGCTGGTGTTGGCCCTGGCGCTGTTGTTGTTGTAGACGATCTGGTCCGTCGGGTGCGGTCGAAACTGCTTGTGCGTGATGAGGAGCTCAGTTGCGTGCCCCGAGCCAGTACCACCACCCGCTCCAGTTGACGATGATGAGGCTAATGACCCAGAGCTACGCGTCGCATTACTACTACCACTCGCGCCCCAGTCTCCCAGCGCCTTGATCACCTCAACATTCGTCTTCCCGGGCGAGTTTGCATTGTGCTCCATGGTCACGCGCTGCAGGTGGATCAGGTGCGCGGTCTTCTCGTCCAATTTCTCCTCGAGCTCCTTCTGGTGGCGGTCGTAGGCGTCCAGCTCGTCCTGCAGCGCCGTGATCTGCTCGTCGCGCTCGTTCAGTCGCTGCGTGAGTGCGATCATGATGTCACGCTGCTTAAGCAGCAACTGCTTGTATCGGTCCACTTGAGCCTTCTCTTCCTCGATGGACTCGCGCTCCTTCTCCAAGTCCGCGAGCCTGCACTCGTATTCCTTGCGGATGCGGTCCTGGTGCTCCTTGATGGCGTCGCGGATGATCGGGTCCTCGGCATCGTATACCCCTCCGTCGGGCATCCCGCCCAGTTGATTCCCGTCGGCGTCCAGCTCGCCACCACCGCCAGGCATACTTCCTAGACCACCACCGCCTGAACCTGAAGCCCGCGAGCCGCCGCCTTTGCGTTGGTTGCTCATGAGCATCTGCGACGTGAGCATTGAGATGCGCTGCTCGAGCTTCTTCTTCTCCTCTTTTTCCCTCATGAACTCGCGCGAGCGCTCCTCAAGTGCCCGGATGGCCGCCATCTTGTCCTCCTCGGCGCGACGCCGCTGTTCATCCAGCTCGAGCAGCCGGCGCTTGTCCACCACGTTGCGACTCTTCTCCTCAAGCTCAGCGCGCAGTCGCTTAAGCTCGCGCTCGTACTTGCGCAGCAAGCTCTTCTGATCGAGGTCCTCGTTCACGCGCGCCTCGTTCTTGATGCTCTTGGCGCGGTTCGCGAACTTGAGCGTCGAGAGCGACTCGGTGATTGCCTCGAGTGCCGGTGAGATCATCGCCATCATTGTTGTCTTGCAGTTGCCACCCAGCGAGTCCTCGAGGATGCGTGTGAGCTTGCTGTCGCGGTAGGGGATGTGCTGCCGCCCACGCGCGTCCGTGAGCGCCGCGATGACGTTGCCCAGCGCTGAGAGCGACTGGTTGATCTTCTTGCTCTCCTCGAGTCGCTGGCCCGTGGCACCCGAGAGCCGCACGCGCTCCGAGCCCGCCAGGTCGACCAGGTTGAGCTTCCCGACCTTGAAGCTCTGACGGATCATGGACTCGAGTTTTGGGTGGAGCGCCATGGTCCCATTCGCGTTCGTCTTGCCACCACCGCCAGTGGCGTGACGCGCCTGGTAGGCGTTGACCATGGCCGTGAAGTCCTCGGGCGAGATCTCCGTGCCCTTGCTGTCCACGTACGACGTCTTGCTCTGCTCGGCGATGATGATGAATACGGCGTGACTCCGTGACGATACCTCGTTCATCTTGGTACTGCCAGTCGCGCGCATGGCGCCGCCGCGCTCCATGAGGCCGTAGATCTCCTCGGGTGACCGCACGACCCACTCAGAGAGGCCTTCGACGAAAACTCCGCGCTTCTTGTCCTCACGAATCGTGAGGTTGTTGCGCTCGGGCTTGAGCAGGTCTGAGATCGACTCGTTGTAGATCTGCAAGTACGACGCGCGCACAAGGAAGCGCATGCGCGCCGAGATGTTTGATTGGATGTGGCAGAAGATTTGTTCAATCGCGCGTGGGATGATCCCGCGCTCCTCAACGGACCCGGAGCCGCTGTTGAAACCCTCCATAGTGTACGTCTTGCCTGTACCCGTCTGACCGTAGGCAAAGATCGTCGCGTTGTAGCCCTCAAGCGAGGACTCGACGACGGCCTTGGCCGTGTTCTCGTACACGGCGCTCTGCGTGCACTGCTGGTCGTACACATGGTCGAACGAGAACATGTGGCTCCCGTAGGCACCGGGCGCCGCATTGCCCTCGGCATCCGTCAGTGCGCTCAGGTTCTCGCAGACCGTGAGCACGTGACCGGGCGCGTCGACGCTGATCACGTTCTGGAACGGACGGTCGCCGTGGAGCTCGCGGGGAAGTGGTGGTCGCACGCGAATGACGACTTTGAAGTTGCTCCCGCGCTCCGAGTACCGCGAGCTGCTCGAGCTCACGCTCACAGGCGACGAGAGCGCGCCGCCGCCAGAGATGCTGCCACTCACGCTTGTGCTGCCGATAGACAGGCTCTCGGAGACGTTGGACGACGTCTCGTCGTCGCCACGCGAGTTGTATGAGTTGGAGATCGCTGTGCGCTGCAAGTAGGCAGGCGCCAGCTGATGCGCATTCTGGTGGTAGCCCTGCTGCTGCTGTTGTTGCTGTTGGGAGCTGTAGGATGAGCGTCGGCTTGAGGACGCGCTGGCGCTGGTGTGGGGTGATGAGCGAGCGCTGCCGCTTGCGGAATGCGATGGCGACAGTACGTTCTGCGGTACGCTGATGCTCATCCCAGCGTACGCGTTTCCGCGGCCATAGTGCTGCTGCTGGGATCCCGCGCCTCCACCACCAGCAGTGTGATTGCCATGCGAGCCTCCGCTGCTGCTGCCGCTCCCACGCGGCGTCGTGCTTGGGCTCCTGGAACTGCGCAGCGAGGACGTAAAGTCAGACGCGCTGCTTCTCATCGTGAGGCGATTATCAGGTAGAAATCTCAGTCTCAGACCGCAGGCTTCTTGACGTGAGGTAGCACGAGTATGTGGTGTGGAGCTGAACGCGGCTGCGCTGGTGGATGGTTATCAGGAGAGCGAGATATGTCCTTAGATGCAGCAGCAATGCATTCTCCTGGGTACAACAGACCGACGAGCGAGAACGAGAAGGGAAAACGGGAGCGTGTGACGAGAGCAGCTACTGCCTGCGCTCGCAGTTGGCAGCAAAGGGCGGCGCGGTTTCGTAGCCATTTCATTTCGCCCGCGTCTCTTGGTATCTGTATGTGGACCACAGGATCGATGTCGACTTCATAGCGTTACTTCAAGAGGAGCTGATGGACCGACCATCACCCGTCGACCTGGACGCATAGTGAATGTCCAACGAAATGACTGGCTGGGAGCGTAAGTTGAAGTGGCACGAGTGATTGTGTGGTTCGTGGATCTATATTGCGGTTTGTGTTTTGTTTTTTTCGTCTGTGGCTTGGTGAGTAAATGAAATACGGGGTTCGGTTGTCTGGTCTGTCTTGAGCTGAGCTGCTCGTCTCTCTGGTTCTCTCTCTGACTGGCTAGTGCTTAGCATCCTTTCAGACTCAGCGACATCTTGATGTTCATCGCTGCCAGCTCGTTCGCGAGGTACCGGAAGACGTACGGCATGGCGACCGCCTGGCAGTTCTCGCCGCTCTGGCACACCTGGCAGTACCACTGCGTCTTGGCCTTCATGGCGACCGCGATCTCACCCTGACCGGCCGTCTCGACGCTCGCACGCTGGGTCGCGTTCGAAAGCAGCGAGCCACAGTTCGTGCACACGGTCGCGATGTGCTTGTCCGAGCAGTTCATCAGACGGTCCTGCAGCAAGAACGCACAGCCGTGGGCGAGCAGCGAGTCGCGCTCCATCTCGCCGAAACGAATGCCGCCGCCCTTCTTGCGACCCTTTACTGGCTGCCGCGTGAGCGAGTTCATTGGCCCCGTGGCGCGTACCTGGGACTTGTCGCTCACCATGTGGCGTAGACGCTGGTAGTACACGACGCCCATGTAAATATCGGCCTGCATGACCGTGCCGGAGATGCCCGAGTAGAGCGGCTCGCTGCCCATGTAGTTGTACCCGTGCTCCTTGAGCTGTGAGCCAAAGTAGTCGATCACGCGGTCCTTTTCGCTGAACTGGAACGGCGTCGCGTCCATGTACTTGCCCTTGAGCGCTCCGGTCTTGGCGGCCATCGACTCGATGAGCATGCCGATCGTCATGCGCGACGGGAACGCGTGCGGGTTGATGATGATGTCGGGCGACATACCCGACTCGGCGAAGGGCATATCGGCCTGCGGCCAGAGGATACTCATGACGCCCTTCTGTCCGTGGCGCGACGAGAACTTGTCGCCGATCGTCGGGTTGCGGCAGAAGCGCAGCTTGATACCGGCCTTGGTGTGGTCCGACGCTTGCGACGAGTTGCCGATCATGTTGATTTGCTCGATGATCGCTGGCTCGCTCTCCTTGTGCTTCTGGAACTGCGGCTGACCCGTCGTCTCGTCGATCCAGCACGCGATCGGGTCGCCGTAGTTCACCACCTGGCCAATGTGCGGGAAGCCGTCGCGGTCGAGGCTTGTGGAGCACTGCTCGGCCGTGCCTGGCTTGACGTTCGAGAAGTACTTCTTCGACGCACCGCCCTGCTTGCCGTCGGCACCAATGTCCACGTTGATCTGCTTGTACACGGACGCGTGGCCAAAGCCGCGCTCGTACGACGACTTGTTCAGGATCATCGCGTCCTCCATGTCATAGCCCGTGTACGAGATCACGGCCACGACGGCGTTCGTCCCGAGCGGGTACTCGTCGAGCTGGTACTCGCGCAGCCGCTCGTTCTGCACGATCGGGATCTGCGGCGACTGGATGCGGTACATCTTGTTGTCCGTGCGGTTGACGATCGAGTGCGCCGGCGTGCCCATGGTCTGTTTGGCCATCTGGCACTGGTACATGTTACGCGGCGACTGGTTGTAGTCCGAGAATGGCGTGAGCGAGGCCACGAGCGACAGCATGTTGGTCGGCTTGATCTCCATGTGGGTCGTCGCTGGTCGGATGTCGTCCTTGGTCACGGCAATGTCCATGAACACCTGCTCCATGGGGCCAATGTACTCGATGCGCTTCGTGTCCATCTGCACCACGGGGCGGGACATGCGCGCCGCGTCCGCAGACAGGTACAAACCTGGGTACACGCCGCCAATCGTTGGTAGGATGAGGCACACCTCGAGGTTCGCGACGATGCCGTGCTCAATGCGCTCGCTGGCGTCCTCGGAGGACTTGACCTGACGGAGCACCTCCTGGATGCGCTTGCAGACCACGGTGGGCGCGCCACCGAGCACCTTGCCATTCATCATGATGGGCAGGTACGAGTACGGCACCACGAGCGCGCCGTCGGCGTAGCCCGAGGTCGGGATCATGCCCAGGCTGGCGAGGAAGCGCGCGACCTTCATCTCCTGCGCCAGGTAGTCGTCGGCCTTGTGCGCCGGGTACGAGATGAGCTCGCACTCGACGGCCAGGTGGTTCAGCAGCCCGCAGGGCGAGCCGTCGGGTGTGTGCACAGGGCACAGAAAGCCCCAGGAGTCCGGCAGCAGCTTGCGCACGGCCGTGGTCTTCATCTCCGTGAAGAACTGGCCGCGATGCACGGACCGGAAGTGCGAGAAGTAGCGGTAGTAGTTGAGCTTCTCGGCCACGATCGTGTAGCCGGCGACCTGCATGAGGTCGAGGCCGCTGGACGAGCGCAGGTTGCCCGTGTTGAGGAAGTACGTCATGGCGTGGCCGATGTTGGCCGTGCGCTCCCACATCTTGCGCAAAAATACCGCATCCATGACGACACTGCGCTTGCTGCCCGTGGTCTCCTTGAGGATGTTGGCGCGCATGGCCGCGAGCTGCTCCTGGAGCTTCTCCTTGAGGATCATGAGGTAGAGATGGCCCGGCAGTAGCAGCTCGTGGTTCATGACTGAATCGGCATTGTCCTCGCGCACGTCGCCCTTGGCGAACGCGTAGAGCTTGCGCAGCATGAGGCAGAGCAGCTCAACCTTTTGCGCGCGGCCCTTCTCGCCCTTGGGGATGTGCACGAAGAGGAACTCGTCGAGCATCTTGGAGCCCACGTCGACGTTGCTCATGGACCCGTACACGTTCGGCATGACGTGGCGGAAGTGCTTGCCGAGGTACGCAAGCGCCTCGTCGCGCGAGTAGAGCGAGAACTTCTTGGCCTCGCGCAGGATGAGCTCGACACGCGCCGAGAGGTACGTGTTCTCGTGCTCCCCGCGAAGCACGCGCTCGTAGATCTCGCGGTCCGTGATCGGGTACAGCGCCTTGAAGACGAGGCCCACGGGGATCATGAACTCTTGTTTCTTGACACCGAAGCGCACGGTCGCGTTACCGTCTTCCAAGTAGTGGCACGTGACCGTGACGGCTGACTGGTCGCGGCGCACGCACTTCATGAACACCGCGAGTTCCGTGTAGAGGTCGCCGCGGTTCGCGAACGCGCCACGGCGCACGGCCATGATGTGGTGGCGGCGCGGCATCTGCAGCAGGCGCACGCAGCGCTCGTTTCCGTTACAGATAAAGTAGCCGCCCATCTCATTCGCCTCCTCGCGGTTCTTGACGAGCTCTGGTGGCGAAAGGCCGTTCAAATGGCACCGCTTCGAGCGCACCATGATCGGGATGTCGCCCACGACGCGCTGGATGCGCTCGACGTTGTTCGAGCCGGCGAACGAGCGCGCGAGCGTCACGACCAACGGCGCCGTGTACGAGACGCCGCGCTGGCGGCACTCGCTGGGAAAGAGCTTGCGCTCGCCCGTGATCTGGTTCTCGCTGGTCGGGAAGCCCACCTGCGCGCTCTCGACCCAGATCGTCATCTGGTGCTGGTTCGGGATCTCCACGGGCACCTTGTCTAGGTCCGACACGGCCAGGTCGAGGCCTTCGGTCAGGAAGAAGTTGAACGAGTCCAGGTGCGGCGACACGAGCTTCTGGAGCTTCTCATTGCTGCAATCACGTACATAACATGATCACACATTCCATTAGCGACTCTGAATAGATATCCAGCAGTAGCAGCTACAGCTGCTACTACTGCTGGTACAGATGCTATTATTGCATGCAGCCACACGTACGTCTTGGTCGGACACGAGCGCGACGCGGACGACGGGTTCGTGGACGCCCACACGGTGCCAAAGTCACTGCCGGAGTCCTTGCTCTTCTTCTTACTCTTCTTGTCCACGCCGACCATCCTGCTGGTTGCTACTGTACGAAGAGACGAAGAGGCTGTGGTGTTGAGATGGATGGCGGCCGATTGACTGCAATGCACAGAAGCAGGCAGGCGGACGATGGACGAGCGAGCGGTCGGCCTTCAATGCGCTCTGGTGTCGCTTCTTGCAATTGGCTCGCGCGCCGCGACGCTTCCGTGCCCAACCAACCAGTCATGTGAAAAACCTCAGCGACCAAGCAAAAAACCTTACCGGATTGCAATTGTTAAGTTCGCTTTAGTCACGACGGCGCACGTAGCAGCTTCAAAAAGGTATATTGAAGTGACAGAGTGATTGGCTGTTGAAGCAACGAGTGACAAGCATGCAACGCTGGACGAGGCCGCAGGCAGTTCGTCGTCTTCCTGCACGTCACCAGACTGCATGGAGCCGCGGCTGATCCTTGATATGCTATGAACGATTGAAGAGCTGGCGTGCGGGCACCAATGGGAGCTGGCGTGCGTGCGTTGCTTTGTAATTCGTGTGTAGAGCTAGAGTGACGCGACCCCGCAGTGAGAGGCTTGTACGCGTCGGAAGTAGCAATGCAGTGTTGCCAGAGCGTCCGTCCTATCGCAACACGGCGGAGGGAAGCTGAGTAGTCAGGCAGAATGAGAGATTCCAAGCTCTTGTATGTGAGCGTCCGGGTGCGTGCGAGCGAGCATTTGGGTCTGAAGTTTGAGACGCGGCTGCATCGGTTTTGCGTGTGGAGAACGAAGTGCTGGCGTACAGTGAGTGGAACACACCAGTGTCCGCTTACGACAAGACTCGCGGCGCTTAGCTGCTACTGTTGTGTAGTCGGTTGGTTACTCGATCGCTGTGGTGAGCAGCCTATTATTAGTCGGCTCGACTGGGGCGCTCGCTTTGCTGTGCAGAGGCATCTTCCCGAAACGCACACATGCGTGCGTGCATCAAATAGAGACCAAGCGCCTTTGGTTCGGTTTACAACTCGCGTTTGGCCTGAGTGAGCGAGCTCTGCGTGCGTCCCTCTCGAGCGCCGGCGGTCGACAGACAGCGCTCTTTGGTGTCCGCCGGGTCTGCTGCTGCTGTTCTGTTGTTGCGAGTGTGGCAAGCCGCGTCCCTTTCGATCGACTGCAGTCAAGAGCTCGAGCGCGTCGCACTTGCTCGTCGACTGGATTGTCAGCTTGTTGATCACCACTCGAAGTCCAGGACTGAGAGCTTCCGATCGAGCTTCATGCGCCAGCCGTGGAGATCCCGGGACCATTTGCACTAGTAGCTTCCGAACGAGCGAGCAACGCGAAGGCTTGAGCAAAACGCGGACTTTGTTGATCTCACAGGCGGCTCAACCGTTCTCTGATGAACGAGATCTCGACTTGTGAGTCCCAGGAGCAAAAAGAAGCCCAAGAAGCAATCCTCCAGGTCCACGTCAACTACACCAGCACGACAGTATTACCGCCTCTGCCACGAGCTCCGAATCCGCCGCTTCCGAGTGACGAGCCCCCACTAATGCCACTCATCGAGAAGGAATTCAAGCATGGCCAAGCGATCTCGCAGTTCCATGCACGCCTCCCCAGCGCAGTTGACCACAGCAAAGACGAAGAGCTAGAACCGATGGCTCTATCTCAACCGAGCTCCTCGCAGTCCCATGAGATCAGCAAGCGGCTCAGCGATCTCCTATCCCCCTCCGAAGGACAACTTGTTCCCCCAGCAGCTGTCGCCACGGGAGTCGACGCCAGTGGCAATGGCACAGCGCACCACCGCCACCGAACATCCCTAGACTCAATACTCGCGGCAGGCAGCGACGGCGATTTCAATGCCCAGGTCCTCCAGAGCCAGGAAGCATCAGCTGAGGCTCAAGCTCGGACTAGTATCTATGCAAAAGCCATCGAAAGCTCTCCATCGAAACGAAGCCTCACCTGGCTCAGTCGAAGCAACGGCGAGGCCCAACTGATCGAACCTACCGTGTGGGACGCTGGTGTTCTGTCTGTAGATTCCTTACTGACGCCGCCAGCAGCAGTCGAGCGAGATCGCGAGACAATTCGTTCCCCAGGCTCGAATGGACCCATGGATCTGCAGAAGCGCACGTCGTACATCGGCGCTCGAGTTGCCTCAACTGCCTCAGGTGGAAGCGCCGAAGTCGTAGCGTCCACAGACGGTATGAACTCGTTCGAATTCGCCCCGAAGCGGCTGCCTCCGAGTATCGCGGAGGCGAGTAGCCAAGCGCAGTCGTATTCGCGCAGCCTCACGCGGTTCCTCACGACCGCGGGCGCGAGTAGCTCACCCAGGATCTACCCAGTGGCCTACTCACCATCATCGCTTGCCGGCGACGACCAAGGCGAAGACCGAAGCGAGAACGAGAACAAGAGCCACTACACGCCCAAGCACAGCCACTTACCGCACCACCAACGCACCTCGGTCGGTTCAAGCAGGAGCGATCCCAAGTCCATTGCGGCAGCAGCGCTATCAGCACAGACTGTCCAGGTCGCCGCCGCCGAGCAGGTGCCGCCAGCACCACTGCACGGGTACCAGCGGTCCGTGTTCCTGCGGACGCAGGGCGTGATCGCTGAGATCTTTGGCCAGCCGACCGAGTCCCACTGGATGAAGATGCTCAACCGCATCACGTTCGTCCTTATCATCTTCAACTTCTGCATGATGGCATCTGAGACTTGCGAGGGCAAGAACTTTGCCGGCTCGGACCCCGGATACCCGTATTTACCCGGTGAGTCGGTCTACAAGGCGATGGACGCCATGATCAGCATGATCTTCACGCTCGAGTTTTTCGTGCGCGTCGCAGCCAAGAAATTCCAGAAGGCGATCTTCACGGACCCGTTCACGATCACCGACTTCATCGCGCTCGTGCCGTGGTACGCACAGCTCGTGCTCAACCTCGCGGGCTTCAGCTTCAACATCGACGACATGACCAGCCCGAGCCACTTCATAGCGCTCCTAAGACTGCTGCGAGCCGTGCGACTGGGCAACATCCTGCGCCACTATGACCAATCGCGCATCCTGTACCTGTCGATCCGCGCGAGCCTGCGGCCGCTGGGCATCACCATGTTCTTCCTCTGCACGCTCGTGATGCTGCTTGCGACCGCGCTTTTCTACGCCGAGCCCTGCTATAACGTCCACACGTGCCAGTTCACCGACATCTTCAATTCGGCCTACTTCATCATGGTCACGTACGTACCTTCTTTGTGCCCACCTGATTTGACATAACTGGCTACATACTGTCCACTTGCAAATGGTCCATCTAATGTGGACATATTGTTGCTAATCCTCTTTTTTGTATGTGTACTGTACAACCATGTGTCCTCACAGGGTGGCCACGGTGGGCTATGGCAATCAAGTGCCGTCGCTGAACAACTGGGCGTCCGTGTTCGTCACGGGCGTGGCCATGATCTGCGGCCAGATGTACTTTTCCATGCCACTGTTCATCGTCGGCAACAACTTCCAGAGCACGTACGAGAACTTTCAGTGGAACAACAAGCGCAAGCTGCGGCAGCTCGACGAGACGCTGAGCCCGTTTGACGCCGAGGAGGCGCACGCATTCACGCAGCAGCTCACGAACGCGCAGTTCCACCTGCTCGAGGCCTGGCGAATAGTGCAGCTCAATATCCAGAAGGTCGTGCGCAAGAGCAAGGCCGACGAGGCCAGCACAGCCGAGGCGAGTCATGCGCAGTCCCAGCGGCTTGCAAAGATCAAAGAAGTCACGGACAAGCTGCTCACGGTGCACAAAGAGGCATGCGAGCTGCTGCAGCTCTTCGTGCCGCACAAGAAGAAAGTGCACGTGGCGAGTGGCGGTCAGCGCGCTGAAGGCGTGCTCTCGCACATCTACATACGCGCGCGGCGCGCGATGGCCAAGAACATGATGACAGAGGGAAACATGATGGACAGCCGAAACTCGAGCGGTGGTGCGATCGCGTCCTTCCGGGGCAAGCTTTGGATGGCGCTCGAAGTGCCGGACTCGTCGCAGCTCGCCATGGGCATCAACAAGCTCATGGTCGCGTTCGCGCTCCTGAGCATCTTTCTCTTCTGCTGCGAGTCGCTCCCGGAGCTTGCGACCTCAGGCGTCGAGACCCAGGGCTGTCGGCGCGCAGTGCATGACTACTGTATCAAGACGGGTTTCCTGGACAATCGCTGGGACGGACCGGACCCAGGCTGCTTCGTGCGTGGCGCGGAAATGAAGACCAACTTCTCGCAGCGGATCGACTTCACGTGCACAAACCCAGCCAACTCACCCAACTGCTATGCGAATGGCTTGAATTTCGGTTCATTGAACGCCTCAGCGCCGAGCTGCGAGGACGTCTTTGACCCGGCGGGCGCCTCAATCATCTGCTACCGCCAGCAGTGCAACAAGGTCGACACGATCGTCGACATGGGGCCTTACTGGATCTACTTTGAATGGACCTTCGGGCTCACGTTCACCCTCGAGCTCGTGCTGCGCTTCATCGCGTCGCGGGACCGCGTGCGGCTCATCCAGGACTTTTACATCATCTTCGACATCTTGGCGGTTGTGCCCTTCTTCGTCGAGGTTTGTCTTTGCGTTGAGCTCTCTATAGGATAGGAGTCGGTGCTGAGCCTCAACTAATGATCTTTGTGTGTGTTTGATAGGTGATTCAATACCTGGTGCAGAACGTACAGCCGACGTACGCGATCGTGGCCACGTCGCCGTCATTCCTCTCGGTCATCCGCGTGATGAAGACCATGCGGATTCTGAAGTTGACCCGAGTACGTGTGTGATGTCAAAGATTCATTCATGAGCGGCTCACTCACGGACTAAATATCATATCTCGTATCTTCTGCAGCACTTCAAAGGCACCAAAGTACTCGCCAGCACAGCGAAGGGCGTCTGGAAACAGTTGACAATCCCGGTAAGGAATACGCTTTTCGCCAAAGTAGTTTGCATGAACCAACTTGCTGACCTTCGTCTGACCGCCAACGCGTAGATCTTCTTTCTGTTCACGGGCTGTATCCTCGCGGGTGCGTTCTTCTACGAGATCGAGCGCGGCACCGAGTGCTATGTGGGCAAGGAGTGCATGTGGTGGAACAAGAATGTGTTGACGCCCAAGCTCGCGGCGGGGCTGCCGCAGGGCAAGCGCGTGCTGATCCAGGACCGCCGCCCAACCACGATCATCGACATGACCAAGTCCACGTGGCTCTCGTACACTACGTAAGTTTTGCTGCACGACAGAGTCCAACTTAAGTGGACACTTTTCTCTAACATACCCACCTCATGTAGACTCACTGCCGTTGGGTACGGCGACCTCGTGCCGCGCACGTCGATCGGCAAGGTGTTTTGCATCTGCGTAGTGATCATCTCGACGATCTACTCGGCGATGCCCGTGTCGCTGGTCGGCAGCAAGTTCTACGAGCTCTACGAGAAGCACATGGAGAAAATGGTCGTCAAGAGGGTACGTAGCCGTCTCAATATCGGATCTCTAGCAATCAGGCTCCATACTAAGCTGCTGTACGAATACTCCCTCTCTCTTAGGGTGGATCGTCAGCGTCTTGGCGTGCCACGAAGCGAAATCTCCCGATCCAACTGGGTTCAAAGAACAAGCAGCATGGTGTTCAAGCAGCAGAAGCAGCAGCACCCGCACAGTCATCACCTCGAGCCATTGAACTCTTTACACTCGGTGAGAAGGACCTCGAGGTGCTCCACCTGTTCGTCTCGATGCGACGGACGCTCGTGAACCTGCAGCGCAACCTGGACAACTTTGGCTCAGTGGGCATGGACATCGCGTTGCAGCGGAAGGACTCGACGTCGGTCGAGAACTCCGTGCCATCGCTTCAGGCTCGTAGCACCGACACCTTGGAACAGTCAATCGAATGTAAGAGCAACGCGATCATGGTGAGTGAGAGATTGGCTGAATGACGTATTGGCTAGTGTATTTGCGAGGGTCGACTGATAGGTACTGACGGCGGGTGTGTGTACTATTTGTTGATATCAGGACACGCTGCTACAGTTCTCTCTCGTGGTGGAGAAGATTCAGGACGCGCCACCGACCTACGAGGCGCTGATCGACGACCCGCTGCAGTCGCTCGTCGTGGGCAAAGTGTTCAACGCACTCGCCAAGGAGTAAAAAGTTGCACAGTAGCGGGTGTCTCCATGGCCTTGTCAATTGATGGGACAGAGTTTAGAGTGTGCTTCTTCTATGAAGCAGGGCTCTCGTTTTGGATCGTGAAGGCAAGTGGAGCCATTAAGCTCGAATGGGTACAGGCCGAAATGATACACAGACTCCTGATTTTCTTCACACTCACATATACAAAATCAGAAAGTGCGTACGTTACCATTCTTTTTTGACAACATATCTCAGGTCAAGAAAACGACAGAAACCATTCAGATAAAGCTTGTGATACTAAACTCTTATCTAAATATCAATTTAAACATAATATCTATAGATAAAGGAAATATTGAGTTAGATAAACAAGGTTTTACATCTCTATACTATAAATGATGACATGCTATAATATACTGCTATACTTTGTAATGACAGATCTACTAAACCCGTTTAAGCATTTACAGAAAAGAAGGCGAGCAGGCGCAGCACGAGTCGGCCCAGACGCGCGCGTGGCACCGAGCGCGAACGCCTCCAGGCCGTAGTCACCGCACAGATAGCGAGAGAGAGAGGTTGGTAGGTCGTGCGCAGTGGCTTCGATAGCGTCTCCTCGGTTCGACCGAGCCTCCACCTATCGCACAAACCCGCGCGCGCAGTCTCCTGTGAAGGAAAGATTGAGGCAGAGAGAGAGGGCAAGCGACCGAGAAGAGACCCTGGACTGTTGATCTGCGTCATCACTGCCCCGCAGACAGATCGAAGGCAGTGATGGAGTACGGACGCCTCGTGGTGCTGGGCTACAGCTCTTATCGCGTCGCGACGGTCGGTGGCGGCGCGCCCCCGCGTAGTGAGATCCCCACCTCGCAGCAGTCGTTCGGGCTCGGCGTTGCGACAGGCGGCGGCGAGCAGGGCAGCAGCGCGCAGTCGAGTGGCGGCTCGACGGCAGAGCCCGCGGTTACGAGACGTCCGCCCGTGTCGGTGGACCGCCACGCTGTGGCTACTAGCAGTAACAATAATGCGCCAGTGAGTCGCACAGGAAGCAGCAGCAGTAGTGGGGGCAAGAAGTCGCTCGGGCAGCTCTGGGAGCCCATCGGCGACCAGAATGCGCAGTACATTCTGCAGAAGCGCAAGCGCGCGAATGGTGTGCTGCTGAGCCACTTCCACCACTTCTACCAGAAGAAAACAGCGACTCCGACAACAGCGGCTTCGACGTTTGGTGTTGCGTCATTGTCGTCGTCGTCGTCATCATCATCGTCGTCATCGTCGTCGCCGGCGGCTCGTGTGAGCTCGAAGGACCTCAAGGTCGTGACCAAGCGCATGATGCATGCTGTGGACATGAAGCGCGCGATCCACAACCACCACCAGCACCAGTCGGAGGAGAACACCGACAACAACTCAGAGGCGGCGACCAGCGGCAGCAGTGATGGGAGCAATGGCGTGAAGACGCCTGGTGCTGACGGCCCGTTCCTCATGTGCGTGCCCATGAACGACAAGGATGCGCACGCGAGCGTGACCGAGTACAGGCTGGACGCCGCCACCGACATGTTCCAAATCGGCCGCATGCCCTGCCGCCAAAACGATTTCGTGATCCCGGGGCCACGTGTGGGCGCCTCGGGCACGATCTCGCGCTTCGCGGCGCGCATCCTGTGCTCGCGCGAGCCACCGTTCGAGTGCCGTCTCTTCGCAGGGGGCTTTGACGTAACGCACAAGATGACGACGGCCGGCCACGCGCTCAAGTATTGCACAGGCTGCTCGACGTGGTTCAAGAAGCTGCCGCTCGACCACAGCTGCGTCACGACGCACCTGCTGCAAGGCGCCGAGAGAAGCACTAGAGTCAGCAATCGATTGAGTGGGGTATCAGCGTCGCCCATGAGAAGACGCGTCGAATCGAACCAGTCGAGCCACACATCGACTCGTGATACGATCGTCACGACGTCTGGAGACATGGACCACCTGGAGATAGAGCTGCGCGACTCGAGCGACATCCCCATCGACGGCGTCACGAAGAACGGCGTGCGCGTGTGGCTCCCCGAGCACAAGCAGTGGTTCGAAGTGTCGGTGAACGGGAATCTGTACGCGATCCAGTCCCGCACGGCGCCTTCGACTCCGCCAAAGAGCTCGTCTCGCCATGCGCCGCCATCGTCATCAATGGGGGGAGGTGGGGCGGGTGTCGTGCGCCACTCAACCTTTAACCGCCCGAGCGCCGGGTCTGACGGCGTGCCTCCAATCCTCACTGACGGCGCGATCATCGACTTGGGCGGCGTGCAGCTTCAGTTCCAGACGAGCTACCGCTCTCCTTCGCAGCTCGCGTCTCTACAAGTGGACCAGGAGGAGACGTTCCTGGGCCGCCGCACCAATTCCTCGGTTGTCGACCAGCTGGAGCGACTCAACATTCAATGCCCCGTGCAGCTCCACTCACTGCGGTTCACGCGTCCCGAGCCAGGCGAAGAGACGGATCCGCTCGAGATCCCGCACGTGTTCCCAGCGTGCGGCCACGTGTTTGGCTACGAGGAGCGTATCGCGAACTCGCACATGTGTCCTTTGTGCCGCCACCCGGGCTTCCTCGTGAAGCTGCTGCTCAAGGAGAACTCGCAGCTGCAGTCCGCAGCCGAGCGCAACACGATCCCCGAGTGCGTCTTGAACCCATGCGGCCACGCCATCAGCAGCAAACTGGCCTCACACTACTCGAAGCTGCTGATGCCCAACGGCCGCGCGATCTGCCCGTTCTGCGCCGTACACCTGCACCCGACGACCCCGTTCTCGCGGCTCTACCTCTACAGCGAAGACGAAGACAGCCAGCAAACGTGATGACCGAGTGAGTGCCTGAGGTGTGCTGACTAAGAGCTGACAACGTGAAACTGTGTGGCGCCTGTGAACTGGTCGAACGAGTCCAAGAATGTGAGTTTGTGTAGAATACAAAGAGCGTCATCCCTTTTTCGCGTATGCTGAGAAGGTGAGGTGAGAGATGCGGAATGAATGATGATTGATGATTGATGATTGATGCAAGAACACTGAGAGCCTAACTGTAATGCAAACACAGGTCCATGAGCCTTCCTCACTACTTCTTCGCCTTGAAGCCCGTCGACGCACCCTGGAAACCTCCTGCTGCGCCGTTTGCCCGTTTCACCTCCTTCGACGTCGTGGCCCCACCGCTGCCACTGCTGCTGTTGTGGCCGTGGTTGAGGCGGCGCAGACCCTTGAGCGTGCGCACCTTGAGCTCGTCACGCGTGAGCGGGTGCATGTTGTCCTCGTTGTCGCCGCTGTCCTCGTCCTCGGACGAATAGTCCTCCAGATTGGGCGGGTTGATCTGCAGTGGCTCCTGGCCCATAGGCGTGAGCGGCCCGACGCCCAGCACAGACTGCAGCGCTGGGTGCTGAGCGCCACCGTGGTGGTGAGGCGCGCCCGACAACGAAGACCCGCCTGAGGAGCTCGCGGCACTAATGGTGTTGGTCATGAAGAGCGCCTCCTGCTCGTAGATGTCTGAGCCGCCGCTCTGCTTCTTGGTCTTCTGCTGCAGGAGCAGCGCGACGTTCGCGTACTGGTGCAGGATGTCGTTGGTCTTCTGCTCGATCACGCCGAGGTACTGCATCATGTTGGCCTCGGTCACGACCGAGTCGCCGAGCATCTCGACCATGGCCTGCGAGTTGCAGCCCGTCTTGTTAAAGAGACTCTGAATGCCGATCTTGACGGCGTTCACGACCTTCTGCGCGTCCTGGCACTTGTGCTCGCACTTGTCGGCTGACGCCTCGGTGAACTGGAGCCGGGCCTCAAGGTCGCGCAGCAGTTGCTTGTGCTGGCTCACGTCATCGCCGCTGTCGTCACCGTACTTTTTTTCTTCCTCGCGCAGTTCAGCGAGCCACTCGTCGAGCTTCTCGATTTCGTTGCTCTGCTCGTTGACGTAGTTGAAGAGCGAGAAGTTCTGGTCCTCCTTCTTGATGAACGACGTCACGAGCTGCTCGAGGTCGTCGATGCCCGTGGCCGCCTTGATCTTGAGGAATGCCTCCTCAAAGTTCTGCACGCGCTCGATCGACACTTGCACGTGCACTTTCTCCTTGGCCACGCCCCACGTGCCCTTCTGCAGCTTCTTCTTCATCTCGAGCTCCTCGTCCATCGAGAGCTCTCCCAGACGGCTCCCATGGTGGTGCACACCGCCCACGCCGCGCTTGAGGTGGTGGTAGTCGTCCCCGCCATTCAGACGCCGCGACTCATCGAGCTTGTCCATGAGCTCGCCGATCATGCGCCGGTGGTCGTCGACCTCCATGCGGTTCGTCTCCTGGAGACTGCGCAGCTCGAGCTGTGCGGCGTCGCGCTGCTCGTACGCGAGGTTGCTCAGCTCGATCGTCGTCGCCATCTGCTTCTTCTTGTCGTTGTGCTCCTTCTCGAGCTTGCGGTATATCGTGTCGAAGACCACGCGCTCGCGCCGCAGGTTGTCGATCTCCTCGCGCAGAATCTTGTTCTGCGCGAGCGCCTCGTTGAACTTGATGAGCGACTTATCGAGGCGGTTCTCCAGAATGCGGATCTGCTTGCTCACCATCTGTTGGTTCTCCTTGGCCGCGTTCACGCCGCCCATGTGCTTCTTCTGGTGCAGCACCTTGTGCTTCATGATCTGGATCTGCTGCACGAGCGTCTCGAGCTTCTTGGCTTCGATCGCGTTCTTCTTGTTGAACGACTCGATCTGATCGTGCAACTTGGTGAGCTGCTCCTGCTGCTGTGTTGCCGAGCTCTCGGTGAAGTACCGCGTCGCGAGGCTCAGCTCGTTCTTCATGTCGTCGTTGTCCTTCTTGAGCTTGTCGATGACCGCTTGCTGCCGTCGCATTACCTGGTGGCTTTCATCCGCGTACACTTTGCGGTTGAGCTCCATGTTGCGGTACTCGCGCTGCAGCTGTGTCAGGTCCGGCGGTGGCGCGCCATTGCCGTTCGGGTGCAGCATCGAGCTGCTCGATGAGTGCATGACGGAGGTCAGCGAGAGAGACAAGCAGTCGTGCTACAGTAGGGTTGATATCGAGATGATGCAGATGATAGCCGATACGATGAGCGTGCTATAGCTGATGTGAAGCAGTGAGCACAGCGTGCTCGTCGCAGTCAACGCCGCTGTCGTTCTTGAGGTGTTATTGTGTGTCCTTTCAGGTCCCAAATATACTAGATATCAATAATGGTATCTGAAACTGATTCAACCGATACTTTTGAGAAACCGGTATTTTTGACAGCCTCTTTAAACTTGATGCTTGACGTGAATTTATTATGGGCTAAGAAATTCACTTGGTTTCAATTACCCTTTGTGTTGCAGCCCCGGTGTCCCAATTAAACGACTTCATACCAACATGTCCGTTTCCAGTATATCCGGCTGGAATAGCACCTCGTTTATGGTACCAGCAGCTTTTGTTTGCCACTCGATGGGATAGGGTTCAGGGAAAGATAATGATCGAGACGATGAGCTAATTGCAGGTTCCGCAATGTAGTGGGCACTGGTCTATTTTTGTAAGTGCGAAGTGCGGAAGAGTGAATATTCCATAGTATTAGAGGGCGTGACACTGTGCAGTGGCGCATGCACAGCGGGTGGTTGCCCCTGCAGTCACCACGGATACAATATCTTACTTTTGCTTTCGACAAGAAACCATCAAGCATATTCACTCTATGACGTCACCCTTCTCCACCGTTACTCCTTCTGCTCCAGCATCGCCGCCGCTATCTGTGACACCTGCTTTCGCTGCCGTCGTCCGTGACGCCTACTTCCACCCCCGCCTCGCCTTCACTCGCTGTCGTGAGTGCGGCGTCGGTTCAAGCAAGCACGCGACTTTCTGGATGGCAAGGCACAAAAACACCTTGCCAAGGAGGATACCATCAATGCTCCCATCTTGGTACTGGCAAAGAATAATATAACGTCACGTCAGTCCATTGAAATTTTGCTTGTTCTCACTATCTCGACTGTCAAGCCGAAAGGAAGTGACGTTTCAACCGGCGCCGCGTCGTCTACTGCTACTGCCGGCCCAGCTATCCAGTGTCTTGCGCGGTTCCAGCCGCCTATGAGCTGCGCACCCACGGCTCAAATTCAAATATCGTCGGCCAAAAAAGGCTTCTGCAAAGAAAACGAGCGCTTGAAACGCGAGCTCGCGGAAGCACGCGTTGCACGGACTACGCTGACCTCCTTCAACTCGTGAACGTCTGCAAACGATGCGGGTAAGTACTCCTGGCTACTGTCCGCGAGCTGACTACTAATATCTTCCCTGCTGCGCAGCCTGACAAAAATCCGGCTCGTATTTTCCTTCACGTGTCAACTAACTGACTGCACATCGAATATTTGGGCACTCGACGAAGTCTTTCCCCGAAATATTTCCTTTTGCATCTGCAAGAGTTGTCTGCGACCCGATTTACCTGTCTCCCGCCGTTCTTATCGCGCTCTTTTCCGACCGTATCGGCCGCTGTGGTGTCTCCGTGAGTAGCGGTTGGCAGGTATTGAAGTTTGAGTCTCTCGTCCACGAGTCGACCGACACCAACTTTGCAACTAACTTCTTATCCAGTGCTGACATGTGTTACGACAGTCAGCTTGTACGACGAGACCACCAAAGCTATCCACGACATTACTGAGTTCGATTGTGGAGTCTGGTTCGACCATGTTCTGGTGATGCTCGACCGCAGCCGTCAATTTGTGTCTTATAACCAGTCCACTGACCAGCACAAGACCCCTGCGTGTGTGAACATCATGGTACTGGCAACCAACCCAGTGATCCGCTCACTTGATTATGAGATCGGATGTGGAAAAGAACTGGGTGGGAATGCTACCCGCCTTACACGTGCTGAGTAGGTCGTCCTCGTCCCATTTGCTGTGCATGATGGCGGCAATGATGACGAGACAGAAACGGAGTCCTTTGTCGCTGTGTTAAAGCGCCACGCGCTTCGTTACTCGGTGCTTATTGTTATGATGAATCGGTGTGCTTCAGTGGTACTCAACGAGAGTTACGATCGACAGAAACTTTTGGCGGTCGGACCTCAGGTGCTGGTGGAACCACTTCGCCTACGTTTGATATGGTGTCTGCTCCAGCGTCATAGTCAAGAACGTGTCCAATTTCGTACGCCCTCATCCTTCACAGCAGCGACTGTCGGTAGGACAACAGTACAGATAACGACGAGACCAAATGCCCACACATTGTGCAATGCCCACCCAAACCACCTTGTTTTGACATTTTATATTTCTACCACAAACAAATCAAGTAATTTTAGCCAATAGAAACCATTTTTCAAATTGAGTGGCGAGAAACCACAAAGCGAGTAAGAGCGCGCGCAAGCAGCACTTGTTCTTTTCATTTTGCATTTCGAAGCGACATGAAGAAGAAAAGGTGAGTGTCTTTACTGTCCGGTGTGATGTGTTGCGCAAACTTGCACTGACCAAAACACCTCTGTGTGTCCTTTTGCAGTTTTTAGGAACAAGAACCATAATCACGTACATTCGTCGCAACTTCTCTCAGTGGATTAAAGATTATCTGCTCGCGAAGAAGTCGAAGGGGACAGCTGTGCAATCGCTCTTTTGCCTGCTGTAGCGTTTTGCTAAGCGCCACGGTTTTTCATCAAGACACCAACCCGTGCACACGTAAGTTAAGTTTTGTTTTCTAATTTTCACAAATGAATGCTAATTTTACAAACACTTTGTGCCGCTTCTATTCTGCTTTACAGACAACGCCGGCGAACCTTGAAGCACAGCGAGACGAATTCAGCCGAGAGTTCTGGCAACCAACATGCATCATACGTCTTCAGAGATCATCAATATTGACGAGACCGGTATTTACTTTGATTCTTCCCCAAAGAGGCTTTGGTCTAAGCGTGGTGGGGGCAATGCGCGCGTGTTGGAGATGGAGCGACATTCAGCTCGAATGACTGCAGTTTTAGGCGTGCGCGCTGATGGCAAGTGAACCTGAAATGATTGCTTTTGTGTGCATCGTAATCATGTAATGGTTTTGTTTTTTGTAGGAAGCTTCTCATCCTGTTCATCTTGCGCGGCTCCGATAACGGCACAATTCGAGAACGCGAACTCGCAGACTACCCCAAAGGTAACATTTACAACTTTTATTAATCAAAATTTACCGCATGAGCTAACGTACCAAACTATGTTTCGTTATGTTGAAGGCCATTACTACACCGCACAGTGCAATGCGTGGATGGATGCTCACGTCTGGCGTGAATATCTGCGGGAGGTGCTGCAACCTCAGATTGAGGGGCCGTCAGTTATCCTTCTGGACAACTTGGACAGCCACGTGTCGACCGAGGCCCACGACATTGTGGCTGGGGAGTGCTTCTCCACCATCGCAGCGCTCCCGCCAAACACAACGTCGGTATGTCAACCGCTTGACGTCGGGGTAATGGCCCCCTGAAGAAGATGCTCGAGGTCGAGTGGCTCGAGGAGGACAGATGGACGAAAACACAACTGCCAAGGAGAAGAGGATCTTAATGGTAAAGAGAACACTTCGTGCTTGGGAGAATACTTCTGAGGAAGTGATCAGAAGTAGCTTCAGCAAAGCTTTCCCATGTGCTATGATCTAAATTCATAATTTCATAATTTCCATTTCAAAATTTATGTTTCATTCTTAAATTATAAGCCGCGTTTTGATTGGTCAAAATATCCTTTTTGTCTCCATGGGCATTGCGCTTTGCCGTTTAGGTTGTCACGAAGGTTGTTGATAAACGGCAACAAGTAGGTGTCCAGCTTAGTCGTGTAGCACGCAGAGTCTTGTCTTCCCTCGAGAACTGCGATGTCCGTCTTGCCGTACGCGTTTATACCAGCCCACACCATCACGCTCTCCCCGCCGCGCACGCGCTTGGAGTACAACTTGGACTCAGCCCTGACGTCGTGTCAGTAGTACTGGTACCCGTTAGGGCCATCCAAGTTGAACTTCTTTTCGTCACTGAAGATTACGCGCTTCCACATGTGCGTTTTGCTCAAAAATTTGGCCGCGAAAGCTACTCGAGCGACCTTGTGGACTGGTTTGATGGCTGGGACTGGTTTCCGCTTGATCCACTTGGATAGATGCGTTGAATTGAGCAGGACACGAACGGCACTTGGCTTCAAGGCGTGGTCGAGGGCCTCTGAGATGCGCTTAGACAAAAATTTCTTCACCGTTGCCAGCCGAAAGATGCGCCGGATCGTTCGCTTGGTCCATTTACGCTTCCTGCCGACACATTTTTAGGCGTTTTGCGCTCCGATTGCTTCAAGTAGTTGCGGATAGCGTGCTCACTGCGATCGAACTGATTCGCGATCCACTGGCTGCTCTTTCCATGCAGTTTGTGGGCCTTGACGGCGCCGATCTCCTCCGGTGACAGTCCTTGTCGCGGGGCATGCTGTTTGACGTGTTTTCGACTCGTATGCGGAATGAGTGGGGTAAAAATGACGGGAATCGCATAGAAGAATTTATTACCAAAATTAGTTGCCATACTTTATTTATTATGATTATGACCGAGGTGCACCTATAATTTATAACACTCCAAATATCGACTTTGTTCTCTCGTGGCTACAAAAATAGTGTTATTGAAAAAGTGTTTTTTGGTGATGAGTGGGCTTTATATCTAAAGTCTTTGACCCGAGCTTTGTTTTCAGAAAATTATTTTTTGCTGCACGTTTGCAAAAGTATGGGTG
>JAASGT010000149.1:0-43705 GCA_023334315.1 Globisporangium alternatum | reverse complement strand
TCGTAACGGGACGTCCTCCTCGACCTCATCGCTATTGTTATTGTTGTCGTCGTACTTGTTGAGCTCTTGCAGCAGCGATGTCGTGGCCAGATGCAGCGCAGATGCAGCGTCCTTGCGTCGGATCCGACCTTGAACCAACGCTTGGACACTGCTGGAGCTGCTGGTGGTGGTGCTGATCTCCTGGTTACTCGCTCGCGACGTGAAGTGCTCTCTTGAACTCGCTGAACTCGCTTGGAACGATTTTGCAATCCGACACTTAATGCTGATGCTGCTTCAGCTCCGCTTTGCTGTCGAAAAAGCAACGAGGGATTTTCGACGAGAGGGGCGACGTCTGAGATTTGGCTTGCCATTTGTATACTGGATGTTCAGACAAAGGAAAGAGCCCTGATTGGCTGAAATAAGATTAATTACAAAATGGGTAATTTATCAAAATGGCCACTACTTTGACATGATTAGCTAAAATACCCACACATTTCAGTTATTTGTTAAAATACCCATAAGTTTGACAAGTTTTTGGCTAAAACACCCTTTCATGCAAATGACCACAGGATGCTCGTAGAGCGAAAATCTCGAGGTTGTGCAGTAGCTCCATACGAATCGAACGGAAGGGTGTACGACGAAGGAGATGGATATCGCTACTGAAAGAGGTCATCTGGAGGTTGTCGAGTGGTTGCACGAGAATGGAACTGAAGGATGCACGACCGAGGCGATCGATCTCGCGGCAGGAGAAGTCACCTGGAGGTTGTCGAGTGGCTACACAAAATTCGAACGGAAGGCTGCTCCCAAGATTTGATGAAGTTTGTTGCTTGGAGCGAACACCTTGATGTCGTCAAATGGCTGCACGCGAATCGAAACGAAGGGTGTACCTCAGACGCGATGGACCTCGCTGCGAAGAATGGCTATTTCAGTGTCGTCAAGAGGCTCCATAAAATCGCAACGAAGGATGTACTTTCGAGACCATGAAGCACTCTGAGGGATGACTACTTCGACATCGTGCTCTTTTTGCACGCGAAGTACAGCGAAGGCTGCGAGCCGGATGCGATTTTTCGCGGTAAGGTGCTGGCTAAAAACCTCGAACTCGCGCAGTGGCTGCACGAAAGGCGCCCGAAAGCAGTGAACATCGAGTGGATGACAAAGCCCTACACACGCGCCAACAAACCCGTACCTGCATGGCTGGAATACATTGTGGAGACCGCATTCTAAAGCCTCTCCTGACTTTAAGTCTCCGAACACGAGTAATGGTCTGCTTGAATCGAGTTTGTGGCGTACAAGTGGCCAATTGCTTCATGTACTTGGATAACACCTCGACATCTGAGGCAAGGGCATGGAATGTCGTATTTCAAAAGCTCTGTATTGTTAGTATCTGGGTTCATAAAGCGCCATACTTATTTCAAGGTCAGCAAAAATGGTATGGTACGTGGTGTGGGCCACACCTCGAACCACGACACCGGCACAATCTCACTCACTCATTCGTCTTCCAGCAATTTGATTGACAAGCAAGAGCGCAATGGCGTCACCACGAGTCGTGCGCGCGCTCTACCAGTAAGCCACATGCCTCTATGCGTCACCCCACTTGAATGGCACATGCACTTAATGTCTCTCTGTCTCTTACTATGCTCAGGTCGCTGCTGCTCTCGACACGGCAGCTCGAGGCGGACCTCAGCACCGGCCGCACGCTCTTCAACGCCGTGCGCTCGGGCGCGACGGACTCGTACGCGGGCGTCAAGAGTGACTGGCAGCGCGAGCGCAAGTTCGAGAACCGCTTTGCTGACATGCAGGCGATCAACAAGTGGCGCCGCAAGCGCGTGTTCGTCACGCTCGTGCGCTCGCAGTTTGAATTGCCCGTCGACATCACTGACTTGCGCGCCATGGGCCAGCGCCTTGATGCCGGTACGTGCTAGCAGGATGAGCTCATCGTGTCTATGTCATGGTGTATTCATGTGACTATGCGCTGCATTGTGGAATGCAGCGTTTGCTGCGCTTCGAGACGTGGACGACCACAATGCCGTGGTGCGCAACCTGGCGGCACGAGGCGCCTTCCAGCCAAAGGTGAGTTTGCTGCTTGAATGCACACATGACGAACGAGATATCATAGTCACGAACTGGCTGTGTTATGGTGTATGCGTACGCTCTTAGAACCGAACGGACGCAGTCAAGTTCTTTGTGGGCGACGTCGTGCTGGTGGAGGACGTTGGACGAGGTGTCGTCACCGGGTGGACGGTCGCGCGCTCCCATGCGTTCGCAGACTTGCACGTCACGTACGAGATCTTGCCCCACAGCAAGCACAATCGGTACGTGTTGTTCTAGATCACTGCATGGAAAACGCTACTTGGTTGCCAACCAAGCTTTGGTATTGTGGTGATGAGTTGAAAGCTGACCAACGACATACATATTCTGGTATGTGCAGAGAGGCAGGACGACTTCATCGAGTCGCGCAGGAAGACATTGAGCTCGCCGCTACCTCTAACGTTCGTGACTTCATTTTTATCTCATCGCATCCAGTGATCGGTATGCAGGCTTTCTAATGTGATGACTCCCATTGCATCGCAGCCTGTGAGCAATCCGTCGCTTCTTCTGTACTTTGACGGATTCGAGAACGGCCGCCACGTTCCGTCGGCACCACTCGCGCGTCGCTTTCCAGATGACGCTGCTGCTATTGCTGCTGCTGCTTCTTCAAATACAGTATCAGAGGACGAGCTCGCTTACACACCCTCGATCATGCAGCTCCAGTCAGCAGACGAGAACCAACTTTTCCGATACTTGAGATGTGACGATGCGACCGTGATCCAGTTCGCCACTGCGGCGCTGGAGGGCAAATGGATCGGCGCATCGACAGATCAGGCGCAAACCCTTGTCCGCGAGTCGCTGAGGCTCATGGACGTGGGCGAATTCAAGAATGCGCGCGACCTGCTACTACGCGTTGTGGAAGATGAGGACCCGGAGTACGCGTACGCATGGAGCAAACTGGGCATGGCCGAGTTCCGAGCAGGTTTGTGTGCGTGGGGCACATATTACAATATGTTATAGATGACAAAGGTCTGACTTTTGGATGAATATTATTGATATTTACAGGAGATGCCGAGCAAGCCTTGCGTTACTACGAGACTGCACTAGAGAAGAATCCGCAGCTTTTGGACGCGCTGGTTGGACTGGGCACGTGCGCCACCAAGCTTCAGAAGTGGAGCGTCACCCACAGCGCCGCCGTGCGCCTGACGCGTCTGCAGCCAGAGAACGAGGTCGCGCGGATCCTGCTGGAGAACGCCATTCTGTCCTCACTGTAAGGGAATCATATGGCGGAATAGAACCATGATAGATAGACGAGTGATCTGTGTGTTGAACCACGAGCACGTGCTGATTGATTGACACAACAAGTTCGTCCATACGTAAATGCCGTGCTTCACCATATATATCTTTTTGTAACATGTGATTCATAATACTTTGACTTTACAGTCACTTGTAAGAGGTATATAAATGTACTCTACACGATTTTGTCAAGAACGACTGCTCCATTTTCTCAATCTGTCTGACTCGCATTCTCACAAATCCCAAGATCTGACGCACACACACACCGATACGAGCAGCATGGCGGACGACGAAGCACGCATCGCCGCCGGCGTCAAGAGCCGCGCGTCGCAGGTGAAGATGCTCGTGTCGCAGCGCAAGAATGAGGAGGCCGTGCGCGCGGCGCTCGAAGACCCGCCGCTGCTCGCCAAGTCGGACGCGCTCAAGGACGAAAACGCACAGAGCGTGCTGGCGGCGCTGCTCGCATGCAACAAGGGCGAGATGCAGCGCGTCATCGACTCGCTCAGCACGGACTTGGAGGACAACCTCATGAAGTACCTCTCGCGCTTCCTCGCGCTCGCGTCGCAGAGCGCTACGATCCTCGAGTGGTACCAGAAGCTCGCGGCCAAGGCCGGCGCCGGCTGCATCATGCGCTCGTTCACTGATCGCAAGCAGGTCTGAGCGGCCTGTATAGCAACTTGAAATGCATGGATGCCAGACTACCGACGCATGATAAATGACGACAATGATACTTCAAACAGCGAAATGAGAGTGTTGATACATGGTAAACACATTCGATTGGGGAGAGGTTAATTTATTGGCCCGGTTGTCGTCACGGACTGGTTACTTGTGCTCTACAGCAGGTTCCGGATGAACGCTGTGATCTCCTGCATGGCCTCGTCGTCGTCGCTCGCAGTGAGGCCACCAAGGATCGTGAAGTGGTTGCGCTTCGGGATCACCTTGCGCTGCACTGATTGCTGTTGCATCACATATCACAGTGTGAGAATGACCATCAACATGAAATCCACATCTTCACTATCAACAGCAAAACACTCACATGGCCCGCGGCGACGAGCCATTTTTCCAGCTCCTGCGCGTCTTCGCCAAAGTGGAAGTCCTCCTCAGCGGTCAAGAGCAGGAGCGGCGTGCGCACGAGCGGTGACGATTTGCCCTCCTTTGTGAGCGCTGAGATGATCGACGCCTCGCGCCACTGGTCCACACGCTCGCCGAACGCAGGTGTCGCCTATAACAAACATACACCAGTTCCTGAGTCTGTTGCCAGTATGTTATACTGTAAAACAGCATATTCACATAGCGTACCACGAGCGAGCCGTAGAACGCGGTGTTGGCGATGCGGACGATGTTGTAAACGCCGGAGATGCCCACCGCGCCTTTGACAAACGCGTTCACGTCGGTCTCCATGCCAACTGCACGGAGGTACTGCGGATCTGCAAGCAGTTGCATCACTAGGTGTGCACCAGCGCTGTGTCCGATCAGCACCAGTTGGTCGGGATCTCCTCCATACTGTTCAGACAGGCAGCAAGCGCTTAGCAGCAACGCACTAGTAACAAGAGATACGTATTGATCATGTACCTTGTCAATGTTGCTGTGGATCCATCGTACTGCTGCTGCAACATCAAGTGTGTGCTCTGGATGCTGAACCTGTTATTGTAATACAGTCACGAGCGAGCATTGAGCTTTCAGACGACACCACTACCATTTGCAACTGACGTACGTACCTCTGGCGACAAGCGGTAGTTCACAGAGACGCCAACATACCCAGCACGCACGAACGCCTGATCAATGCCGTTGCTGAATGCGCCGGCCTTGTCCCCACGCTGCCACGATCCGCCGTGCACAAACACGCACGTCGGGAGCTTGTGTCGCGGCGACTTTTTTCCTGGGATCGCAATGTCCTGTTACGTATAAACGCAATGAGTACACTTGCGCACACCATGATATAGAGACGCACGTAGATAGTCGCACCAACTTGTGCTTGTCGTGCCGCGTGGTCGTGTACGCGACGTCCTTCCACCCGAATGGGCTCAGCAGCGGCAGCGTGCGCCATCGCGAGCTCCCCATGTTCAACTGACTATGATCGCCAACTGTGCGAGCTTGTTCACAAGTTGAAGTCAGAGATAACGTATGGCTCTTTACATCAGCAGATACGAGTCACATGTGCGCTTTTTCAGCGAAAAAACAACTGTGGGGTTACTCGGCTACAATTGTCGGGTTACATTGGTTACGTACTAGGTACTGTATCGTATCTAGACGACTAAGTACGAAATAGAGCTGCAGCGTTTTTGCTGGGGAGGCTGTCACTTCCAACAAGCAACAAGCGAAAATGGCGCGAGCAAGCGTGCGTGACGCCTGAGTGACGCGCCTCCTTCTCTCTTCATGATGAGACGAACCAGCTGATCAACTAACACTTTATGACTATGCGTATCTGTTGTGCTTGGGGTGTGAGCAGCACCGCGCGTCGATCCAGTTCCCAAACGCGCACAGCGACGGCATCTGGAGCACGTTCTGGACCGCGAACGACAAGATCCTGACGGGCTCCGTCGACGAAGTGGCGAAGGCATGGTGCGTCCCTATCTCTGAATGCTTTTGGCTATAATGCGCTTGTAATAGTGCCACACGCTGCTATGTAATGTGCATGCGGGTTAATGCTTCACTTTGCGCCTTGCAGGACCGTGACGAAGGACTCGATCACGGTCGCGCAGCAGTATCCGGGTCACGTGCTCGGCACGATCGCGATCGTCGGTAACAAGGAGGGCTCGCACGCTGTCACGAGCTCGCTCGACTGCCAGATCCGCATGCTCAACCTGTCGAGTGGCGCGGTCGAGAAGACGATCGACGCCGGCCCCGGCGAGCTCTGGCAGATCGCGTACAGCCCCGATGAGAGCCGCCTGGCGTCCGGCAGCCAGCAGGGCAAGATCAACCTCTTCGACCTCGAGGCTGAGAAGCTCGTGCAGGAGATCAAGACTCAGGCCAAGTTCGTGCTCAGCGTCGCCTACGTACGTATTGTCTTGCATGGTGATGCTGGTGTCTGCTGCGAGTTGACCGTCAAACTGACGTTTGGCTCATGCGCATTTAACAGTCGCCGAACGGGAAGCACGTCGCTTGTGGCGGCTTTGACGGCTTCGTCGGCGTGTACGACGTGGAGACTGGTTCGCTCGTTCACAAATACGAAGGTGGGGAGCTATTTTCCCTTTCGGTGAATGCATGTGATCGCTCATCTAAGGTTCCTGTATGTGTTTTGCAATATTCGTTGTTTGTTGCAGACCGGACAAAGCCTGTGCGGTCGGTCTCGTACTCGCCAGATGGCAAGCTCTTTGCGGCCTCGGACGACATGCACGTCAACGTCTACGACACGTACGTGTTGCTCTCTTCTTGCTCCTCTCTCACTATTGTGTGGATGTTTGTTGGACACTAAATGACGAATCGCTGCCGTATGTATTGTTGTAGCGCGCATGACAACGCGGTCGCGACACTGTCTGGGCACATCTCGTGGGTGCTAAGCGTCGACTGCTCCCCTGACGGCCGCCAGTTCGCCACTGGGTACGTCACTTCTCGTCACTGATCTGTATTTGGACCCATTCGCAATCACTGATTGATGAAACGTGTATCATGTGAACTTTGCAGCGGAGCGGACCGCCGCGTGAAGATCTGGGATATCGGCATGCGTCGCTGCCTCTCGACGTTCGACTCGCACACGGACCAGGTGTGGAGCGTGGCGTACAACTCGACGGGCTCGCGCCTCGTCTCGGGCGGCGATGACGCGCTGCTGCAGATCTACGAGACGGCGCCGAGCGTCTAAACAAGAGGATAGAGACAGAGAATGAGATATAGTGAGGCTATATAGCAAGCAAGCATATGCAGAACGCGCATCGGTCGATGATTGAATGGGCAAGTCAAGCACCAAGTAGCATCACTTCATCACTTTGATTTTAGTGACATTGCAGCCCCGAATCGCTTTAAATTCAGTTTAGTGTTACGTCGCTAAAGCACAATCTGAAATTGTCCACTTCGCCTCAGAAGATCACCAAGTTACCATGAGATACCAAAGTACCGTCATGTCAAGTGAGCGATCTTCTTTTTTTGATTCGGGTCGATGCGTTTTTCAAAATCATTATACAACTCAGTGTAAAACCGTGTAAAATTGGCATCTCTCAATCGGTTGAAATTTGACTCAAATTTTCAATCTAAAGTGCAACAACGAAAAATACCACTGCTACAATATTTGTGCCCCCTCCCATCTCCCAAAGCAACTCGTGTCAATCCTAGCAAGAGCGCATTGAAGCGAGCGAGGTGCCACGCGCTCATTCATTACCGCATTCGCCTTCAAGAACACAAGTCAGGAGAAGACGACCAGCTAGGCATCATGTTCATCGTACGCCTGCTGCTCATGGTCGCGAGCGTGCCCGTGAGCATCGCGCTCTGGGCCAGTCTGGCGTTCGTCTGCGGCTTCTTCACGTCCACCAAGAAGAAGACGACGCGCTCGAGCGCCACTGACGACAAGAAGCCCATGCGCGTGGGCTTTGTGCACCCGGACTTTGGCATCGGCGGCGCCGAGAACCTCGTGGTGAACGCCATGCTCGCGCTGCAGAAGAAGAATGTACAGGTCACGATGTTCACGGCGCACCACGATGTGTCGCACTGCTTCGAGGAGACGCGCGGCCACGGCCCGCTGGCTAAATGCATCAAGGTGTACGGCGACTGGCTGCCCAATACGATTTTCGGCAAGTTGTACGCGTTCTGCGCATGGATGCGCGTGCTCTACGTGACGCTCGTGATCGGCTTTTTATACTCGAACGAGCTCGACGCGTTCTTCGTGGACCAGGTGTCCATCTCGATCCCGTTGCTGCGCTACTTTGGCAAGCCCGTGTTGTTCTATGGCCATTACCCGGACAAGCTGCTGAGCATCAAATCCGGCTCGCTGCTGAAGCGCCTGTATCGCTGGCCGCTCGACTTCCTCGAAGAGATCACCACTGGTACGTCGTACTCGTGCTTTGTATGCTTTGTACGTACATGTGTGGCTTGGCAGTCCTCTCTAACATGTGATTCCCTGTGATTATGTGTGCATAGCGGCGTCGGATCTAGTCGTCGTCAACAGCAAGTTCACGCGCTCCGTGTTCGAGCAGACGTTCCCGCGCGTGAAGAAGCAGGAGCTCGGCATCCTCTACCCGCCCGTGGACGTGAGCGTCTTCGAGGCGTTCGCAGCCTCGGCGCCGCGCAACCCGACGCTCTTTGTCTCTCTCAACCGCTTTGAGCGCAAGAAGAATGTCGCGCTCGCGATCCACGCGCTCGCCAAGCTGCAAAAGCTCATCTCAGCCGACAAGTTTGCGAGTGTGAAGCTCATCATCGCCGGCGGGTACGACCCGAACAACACGGAGAACATCGAGCACCTGAAGGAGCTCGAGGTGGAAGTGGCCAAGTTCGCGCTCAAGGACCACGTCGAGTTCCGCACGTCGGTCTCGGATCACATGAAGAAGGAATTACTGGTGACGGCACAGGCCGTGCTCTACACGCCCAGCAACGAACACTTTGGCATCGTGCCGGTCGAGGCGATGACGTGCGGCACGCCGGTGATCGCAGTCAACAGCGGTGGGCCTCTTGAGTCGATCCTCGAGGGCGAAACCGGTTTCCTGTGCGAGAGCTCGGACGACGCGTTCGCAGCGGCGATGGCGAAGGTTTGCGGGGCGAAGAACAGCGGACGCGTGGCTGAGATGGGCGACAAGGGCAAGCAGCGCGCGCGCGAGTTGTTCTCGCTCGAGACGTTCTCAGACTCGCTCTTCGCGCTCATTGAGAGCCTGATGTAAGTAGTTTGTCAAGTTGTTGCGGTTTTAAATCATCTTACGCGAGTCGTCCTCGTCCTGTTGTTTTTGTTTCTATGATACTACGTGGCGCCAGCTCATTTACAGTTCAGGCACATAATTCAACATCTTATCACTGGGCACCACAGCAAAAGAGACTCAAGAGGATGCGCGTGATGAACCCCTGGCTCTGTGCTTGCTGCTGCTGAACGCTCCTTCTCTCTGCCCTGCCGCCACCGCGTGCTCTTGGCATTGTCGTGCTCTTTCCTTCCAGCTCGCGGCACTGTGTGATGTACTTCTGCAGCATCGGTGCGTTCTCGTAGTAGTGCTTCGAGTCGAACTGCATCGGGCGCACGCGGTCGCGGTTCATGAGCTCCTGGATCGGCAGCGTGCCCGAGTCGGCGTGGCGATCCTTCGGGTTCACCGACGGCAGCTTGAGGTACCGGCATATCGAGTTGCACCGGTGCGACGAGAGGAATTTCTGGAAGCCCAGCACACCCAGGTTGCCTTTGCCAAAGTCGTTCCCGTTCAGCGTGTGGATCTGTGGGTCCGTGTACAGGTCGCCGACGCCCTGGATGTCCACGGCGAGTAGCTTGTGGTTGGATGCCTCGTACGTGAAGTGGGAGAACGACTGCGGTGTGTTGCGCTCGTCATCGCTCACCGAACCAAAGTTGTTGTTATGCTTGCGGTACTCGCCCGGGATGTACGGCTCCACGGCACACAGCGCGCCATTTCTACATAGAGAGCGCACAACAATTGTCAGTTAACCCTACAAACTTCCGTGACGAAGCAAGCCATTGGACAACGTATGGAAAATGAGGATCCTTACCGTTCCGTGAGCTCAAGCACCCAGGCCTCGATGAACTCGACGCGCTTGGGCGGGTTGTACGAGTTGTACATCTGCGCATAGTGCGCGCAGTGCGCCTGCAGCTCCGTGTCGCGAAAGTACGTCTGCGGGTCCTCGTCCGGGTCGATCGCAAGTTTCGCGACGTAGTTCTTTCTCTTTGGCGCTCGACTCGCTCGCTTACTTTCATTTGCTCCCTCTTCATCATCAGTGAGGTCGAGCAGGTGGTACACCACACGTAGGCTTCCTTTACTGAACGGCGTCTCGTCAAGTGCGATATGCACCTGCGAGCTGCTCCACTGTCGTGTGGTGTAGTCAAACACGTGCTTCGTTGCGGTCTCGGACTTGATGTCGTGGAAGTTCGGGCCGTGCGGGACGATAAGCGGCAGTCCTTCAGACGAGCGGCCGAGCGGCATCCTGCTATTGTTCGGCTGTGTCGCCGTCATCATCGTCGCCAACAGTGTTCCAGCTCCAAGTTCCTCTGCGTCGCTCTCATTCTCGTCACCAAAGTCACTATCGTCACCATCTCCCTGTGAGAATGAAAACGTAAGTTCGTCCACGATCGCGCTCTTGCGCCGCTCGTACTCGTCGCTGGTGATGAATCCCTGGTCGCAGAGCGCTTTCAAAGTCGCGATGCGCAACAGAATGTCCTCTTGAACATGGCCCGTAGTGTTAGCTCTGGAATCATTTCTGGTCGCTGATGTCGCTCGTGATCCCCTCCGTGCTGTAGAGCCATTGTCGCTGCAGCCACTGGATTGGCGCTGGTAGGTCGGAGCATTATAGCTGCTGTCGTTGCTGTTCTGCCTCGCGATACGTGTCGGCGTAAGCGTGAGGCAGAGCTCACTCTCACAGTCGCTGTCGTCGAACTGGTAGCTGCCCATGCTATCGCGCAGCGGGCCCCCTGCCGCCGTGTACCACGTCGTTGCCATGGCCTCATCACCAGCATCTCCAACTTCCTCTTCGCCATGATCACCCGCATGCTGCTGTTGAGATCGCTGCTGCTGCTGCTGAAGTGGCGCCAATCCATTCACACCATTGGCTCGGAACGGGGCGGCTTGACGCACCACGAGGCCCGTCGCGCTGCTGTGCGGGTACACGCGTGCCATCCGCTTGGCGCGCGGTGTCGACGCGGTCACAGTATGGAACAGTCCGCTCGTGAACGCAGTCGTCGCCTTGCTCTTCGTCTTCTTCTGCATCGTCGTGTTCATCGTGTTGTTAGTGCCTCTTTCTTTCATCAGCAGCTGTCCAGTGCGATCGTCACGCTCCGCCGTCTGCTGCCCGCCACGTGATCGTCGCACCTCATCGTCCGTCACCGTACGCGCCACCATGGTCGTGTCGTTCTGTTATAGTTAGTCCCAGCGATAGTCGAGACCCGCGCTTCGTTTCTTCCAAGACGACCAAGGCAACGTTTGAAATGATGGCTGCGTGAGTGCGAGCGAGCGAGCGAGCGGTCGTGGGGGCGGACTGAGAATGCTGGGAAAGGGAATGACAGAAGATCGAAGAAAGAACGACGTGATGCCTGGCGTGCTGCTGCACTGGCGTCTGCGGTGGATATGGGCTTCTTGCTTTGTGCGTCGTTGTCTGCGGAAGAATGCGGGAACTGTGTGAAGGCACTTCAATCACACGCCCACCCGCCCGCCTGCCTGCATGCTTCGTCTGTTTCTTTTCTCTTCGTCGCGTTCGCTTCGCGACTTGACTGGGAGCCATTGTCTCTAGTCCGTTGATGGTGGAGACCTGTGTAGTTGCATGCTGTCGTCCAATCGCGCGTTCTTAGTCAAAACATTGATGCATACAAAAGCACAGCGAGAAACCAGAAATCAGCCACTCGTGAATTGCATGTATTATATTGTTGCATAACTAACATATATGCAAATAGAGAGAAGGATAATTTCGACGTTTCTACTGACACGACAGGAGGTGCTCCGACTTTGGCCCAAACTCACAATGCGATCCCCAGGATGTGTTCCATGAGCATTGCAGGCAAGCAAGATCTGATCGATTTGGCGAGTCTTAGCATATGGAAATCCACCGTCTCTGGATACTTGTCATAGAGTCACTGCGTGCTCTCTGGGAGCTCAATGAACGCACCACGCCAGCCAAACATCGCACCGTCGCAGCCTTCGTTGCGATTCGCGTGCAGGAAGAGCAGAATGTCGAAGTGGCCAGCGCTCGCAGCCCAAGCCATCGCATTCCTGAGCAGCCTTCAGTGCGGTTCTCGTGCAGCTACTTGACGATGTCCAGGTGCCCATACTTCGCAGCCTTGTTCATCGCGGAAGACATGCAGCCTTCGGTTCGATTCGCGTGCAGCCATTTGATGACATCAAGACGTTCGTTCGAAGCCTCCATGTCGATAGTATCTGGCAACCCCCAACGATTCTCGTAGCGACACTGCACGGTACTCCAGTAATCGTCACCTGCTGCCGAATCCATTGCGTTTACCGTGCAGCCCTCTGCTCAATTCTCATGAAGCCATTGCACAACCTCGAGATGCCCACGTTCTGCTGCCTTGTCCATCACAGCTCAGGAGCACCCCGTGTGGAAGTGTTCGTGAAGCCATTTGACAATGTGAAGGTAGCCGCAAGCTGCAGCACTGTCCATCGGGTGACGAAGTTGATGAACTCAACGGTCTTGCGTTTGGCAAAGAGCCACTGCACTAACTCGAGGTCGTCGCACTCAGCAACCCAATCCATGTTCTCGTCGCAGCAACAGTCGACGCCCTCTGGCCACTCAAGAAAGTATTTCGCGAGCTCAGTGTGCCCGTTGGAGCAAGCAGCTTGAACCTGGTGCAATAAGATCCTTATAGAGCCGTTGCATTGCGCTTGAAACCACTTGAAGGTACCCAGTTGGCTACCGCGGATCGTTGTAGACACCCGGTGTTCGTTGGCTGCCTCTGCAGCCACTGGAGCATTTGCAGCTGGCCTGTTGATGCTGCTGCGTTCATCATGTCAGGCAGCCACATGACGCTCTCATGTCGCGCTGCTAGCCACTCTAAGACGCGCACATTCCCGGTTCCCGCAGCTTCGATCATCGATTGATACGGCAGCACTATCGGACAGCAATCGTGAATCCACTCGACCATCTCCAACTTGTCGTGCTTCACAGCACTCAGAAACCCCAGGTGGCACTGATACTTCCACTTGTACGGGTCGACGTCAATCGCAATACCACACGCAAGAAGACGTGTCAGCAGCGACAGGAGGTTCTTCTCCCAAGCGTGCGGCAGGCACCAGAGCTGCGGCACAGCAGGATCGCAAAAGTCGCTGATCAAAGGCGCGACGTGCGCCCCGTGAGCATGCGTCCGATTGGAGCACGGCCTGTACCGACATGATTGACGGTAGGTGGCGATGGCAATGGTGAGGCGACGACGATGGCGGTGGAAGCATAGTCGAGCGAGCGGGAGGCGAATGTAGAGATGTTGCTGCCGTGAAAGTGGAGACCAACCGCAGCGAGCAAGAAAATGAACTGTGAAGACACGATACTGATTGTCGGCATCTGTTCGAGGATCTCTGTTCGATATAGGAAGCAATGGATGGAGAAGAATGCCATCTGGTCCAAGCTGTCCGTTTCCAAGTGCGTATTTCGAGCTTGACACTTTATACAACACATGTCCATACATTTTGAAAGCTGTGTCGGCGCTAGCATTAGCGTTTCTCGTTCATGAATCAGTTGTGGTATGGAAGACTATCGGAGAAAAACTTCAGCTCGCTGAGCAGTGGAATCGAAATTTGTTAACACCACCAATGGAACTAAGTTCAGTCTCCCAACGCTTTAAATGCTCCATCCAAGTTGTATATGCACTCCACCAATAATCTGACACTCTATGACGTCGACCGGATGCATCAAGCACCGGCAAATGATCAGTGCATGAGCAGACGTGATGCGAAGCTGTCGTCGGCGCGGAAATTCAATCTGTCGACATTCACCGCGTCCGGGTAGCGCTCATATAGCCACTGCACGATCTCCAAGTTCTTGATATACATGTCACTGAGATAGAGTGCGTCGGGAGCGCACCCTCCGTTGCAATTTGCATGTAGAAAGAGCAGGATCTCGAAGTGTCCATTGATTGCAGCAAACCTCATTGCCTGAGTCGTGCACCCATCCGAGCGATTTTCGTGCAGCCACTTGACGACTTCCAAATGGCCGTGAGTCGCAGCGGTATCCATGGCGTTTGTGGTGCAACCTTCGGCCCGATTCGCGTGCAGCCATTTGACGATGTCGAGGTGTCCAGCTGACGCTGCGCGGTCCATTGCATTCGTGGTACACCCTTCAGTTCGATTCTCGTGAAGCCACACCACTATTTCAAGGTTGCCGTTCGCAGCAGCCAAATCCATCGCCTGGGTTGTGCATCCTTCCGTTCGATTCTCGTGGAGCCATCTCACAACGTCCAGATGCCGCATGCCAGCAGCCAGATCCATCGCCTCCGATGAACATCCCTCAGTTCGGTTCTCATGGAGCCACTTGACGACGTCAAGATGTCCAGCCGAAGCAGCTCGATCCATTGCATCGGGTGAAGTGGTAAGCGCTTCGATTCGATTCACATGAAGCCACTTGACGACTTCCAAGTGGCCGTTCCCCGCAGTCAAATCCATCGTTTGCCACGTGCATCCTTTGTCGTGATTCTCGTGCAGCCACTTGACAATCTCCAGATTACCATTGATAGCTGCGCCTTCCATTGCGAGTTTCGTGCATCCTTCCGTTCGATTCTCATGGAGCCATTTCACAACATCGAGATAATTCTCACGAGCTGCATCAACCATGGCCCATATCGTGCATCCTTCTGAGCGGTTTTTGTGCAGCCACTGCAGTAGTTCCAGGTTCCCAGTCGCTGCTGCACCGTCCATCGCCGAAGAAGAGCACCCGTCGGGGAAGTGATGGTGGAGCCACTGCAGAACGTCGAAATGGTCACCGCGCACAGCCAGCTCAAAGTGACTATCAATACTGTTGAACTTGACGACGTCCTTAAATTTGGCGTAGAGCCACTGGATCATCTCGAGGTCTCCATGTTCAGCGAACCAGCACATTGCATCTGATACTTGGGGGTCAGTGTAGCTCTGATGCTCAAAGACAAATTTCGCCATGTCAGTATGACCGATGGATTTGCTATTGAGGAAACACCACAATGGAATCAGCCCAATGGATCCATGCTGCACGTGGAGCCACTGGACGACGTGGACGTGACCACCTTCGACTGCAGCCTTGATGGCCTCGGCGGTACACCAGTTCTTCCTTGGGTGCGCGTGCAGCCACTGCAGTACCGTCAACTGGCCGGTCGACGCGGCCACTTCCATCATCTGGGGGATCCACGGCGCTCGTTCGTGACGTGTCGACAGCCATTCGAGCATACGCAGGTTCCCTGTCTTCGCAGCTTCAATTATCGCAGCATACGGCAGCACAGTCGGACAGACGTCGTGGATCCACTCGACCATCTCGAGGTTGTCGTTTTTCACAGCAAACACAAGCCCCTGGCAGCACTGCCACTTCCAGTAGTGCGGGTCGACACCAGTCGCTATGCCGCGCGCAAGTAGCCGCGGAAGCAGCGATAGCTGGTTCTTCTCACAGGCGCGCGGCAGACTCCAGAACTGCGGCAGGGCATAATCGAGCAGGTCGCTCATGAGCGTGACGACATGCGGTAGCGCAGTGATATGCTCGCTGCGCTCAGTGTCTTGTAGCACCAGCAGCACAGACACAAGCGGCGGCGGCGGCGGCGGTGGCGGCAGCGCTGGAAAGAGCATCTTGTTACAAGAATCGTGTTCAGATCTGCCCTTCCCCATACAAATCTCAAGGTAGTGCTGTTATAGGACTTGACATCGTGTCCTAAATTAGCATTTGTCCTGCAATAAGAAATGAGAGCTTTTTCCGACCCAAAAAGCAAAAAGTGAAGAGCTACACAACGAGAGCAAGAGCGAAGAAGGAAGGATGCCGTTCGATAGCTTCGACGTGGAGGCGCACGCCGCCAAGTACAGCGGCCGCAACCGCACGGACCGCCTGCTCTTCATCGCGCAGACGTGTCCGCAGCTGCGTGGCGATGCGCACCAGGCGCTGCTGCGCGAGCTCAAGAACTCGCTCAACATGAAGTTGTACCTCGAAGTGGTCGAGGCCGCCACCAAGGACGCGACCGAGAGCGCCGCCAATGCCGGTGATGCACCCGAGACGAGCGCGTCGATCGACCCGTCGCTTGTGGTGAGTGCCGCGCATGTGGAGAGCGTGAAGCGCAACGTCGTGCTGCAGCACGAGCGCCTGGAGCAGGAGCTCAACTCGTACAAGTCGACGATGATCAAAGAGAGCATCCGGGTACGTTATGCGATCTTGTCGTTATGGAGGAACTGGCGCGTGATTCATTATGTAAGCGTGATATCTAACATCTATGTCCATCGTTTGTCAATTGGGTGTATGTTGATAGATGGGGCACAATGATCTCGGTGAGTTCTACTACCAGCTGGGGGATTTGCCGGCGGCGCTCAAGAGCTTTGCACAGGCACGTGACTACTGCACGACGGACAAGCACATTATTGAAATGTGTCTCAATGTCAGCAAGGTGAGCGAATGAATCGTGCTGTTGGTGTTGGATTGGATGGCATGGCTATACTTACAGAGCATGTTCCTCTGTTCTACCACAGGTCGGCCTCCACATGCGCAACTTTGCCCACGTGACCAATTACCTGACCAAGCTGGAGCAAGTCGCCACGACGCAGACGGACCTTATGTGAGTCGATTATGTGTTATAGCCAGTCACAGGTTGTGGTAATGTATGCTGACCATGCCATTGTGTTCCTTGTGCTCAGTTTGAAGTCCAAGATCTCGGCGTCGTTCGGTCTCGTGGCGCTCCACGACAAGAAGTACCACGCGGCGGCGCTCAAGTTCGTCGAGTGCCACGCAGAGATCGGCGCGACATACAACGAAGTGCTGCACGCGGAGGACATTGCGCTCTACGGCGGCATCTGTGCGCTCGCGTCATTCACGCGCCAGGAACTGCGTGAGAAGGTGGGTCTATGTGGCTGCTTTGCTTATCAGCTTGAACAGGTCGTATGCTGACAACTGTGGGACGTGTATTGTTCCGTGGCTCTCGATGTGTCTACCAGTTGATGAACAACTCGTCGTTCAAGGCGTTCCTGGAGCTTCTGCCGTGGCTCCGTGAGCTCATCAGTGACTTCTACTCGAGCAACTACGCGTCGTGCCTCCAGACCCTCGAGAAGATGAAGGTGCGTGGTGTATATTCACAGTTTACCAGGCTTTTGCAGCGCACTCACTGCCGTATTGTTGGCTGGTCTGATGTGCAATCCAGCCGGAGCTGAGCCTGGACATCTACCTGTGCGCACACGTGGAGAAGCTCTGCCAGGAGATCCGCAACCGTGGCATCATCCAGTATTTCCACCCGTACCTGTCGGTGGACCTGCACCAGATGGCGCGCACGTTCAACACGGAGACCGCGAGCCTCGAGAAGGAGATCTGCAAACTCATTGCGGCTGACAAGATCCACGCGCGCATGGACAGCTACGAGAAGATTTTGTACGCGTACCAACCAAACAAACGCAGCGCTACATACAAGCGCGCGTTCGACGTCGGTCGAAAGTACGCAGCCGAGTCGCGAAACCTGCTGCTGCGCATGAGTCTGCTCAAGAACAATGTGATCGTCCGCGAGACCTAAGTCAATTGGGAGTGCTCGGTGGCTTGTCTGGGTCTATATGACAAACGAACAATGCCTGCTGTTGAAGTTGAGATGACAATGGATTGAATGTGGTTTGGAATACAACAGCAGCATCGTGATCATTCGATGAGAGTTGTGGTGCTGTGCTAGTCACAACTTTCTATTCCTCATCACTGTTACTGACCATGAGCTGCTTTGAAAATAGACATCGAGACCGATTTGCTTCGGCGCCGCGCGGCCCTTCCTCCAGGTCACCAGTACAAGTGAACCTGTTCAGCTCAGCTTCATCAGTCGACAGCCAGGCCACCTATCTGCTCAAATGGCTTCAGCATCAACCAGCCACGAGGCCCTGGAGTCGCTGGGCCAAGTGCAGAATGAGCTCACGGTGCACAACAGTGCGTCGCGAGCGATCCTCACGTACCTCTGTCAGCGGATCACGCGCCTCGAGCGACTGGAGACTGCAGTCGTCGCGCTGCAGACCGAGATGGCGCACCTGCGAAGAGACTCGCAGAAGGACAACAAGGAGGTTCGAGGCGAAGTCTCGGACGTACAGGCGAAAGTGGAGAGCATGTCGTCCCAGCTGCACGAGTACGCGAGCGTCATGGACTTGTTCCAGAGCGAGATGAGCAACCAGAAGTCTAGCCTCTCGTGGCTCTCGTCCTCGCTCACCGACGAGCACAGCCGCGTGGACGACGTGCACGAGGTGTGTGTACTTACATGATACATGCCCTGAGTATCAAGCATAATACTAACATTTGGCATGATGTTCAACACGCAGAGAGTGGACAACCAGCGCGACGACTTCAATAGCCGCTTCACGGAGCTGAGTCTCAAGCTCGACGAGATCCCGCGCGCGCTCGCAGCGATGCAGACGCCGTCGCCAAGCTTCACGTTTCACGTTGCAGAGCACGACAAGCTCTCGCTGCAGAACCACACGCACCGCCGTGAGAGTGCGGTGCGCAGCGGCGGTGGCGGGCCATACACGGACCTACAGCCATTCACGATCCCTGATGACATGAAGGCGAAAGTGGAGATGCGTATTCGCCAGCGGGAGATGCTGAAAGAAGAAGCCGACGCAAAAGCTGCCGCTGAGTTGGCTGAAGCGTATCGCCGCCTGCTGCTAGCCAGTAACCCGCGCCTGAGCGAGGTGCGCATCCAGGTGGACCAGTGCCAAGAGCAGATCAAGCGCGCCTTCCAGATGATTCGCGAGTCGAATCTGCATTTATACAGCTGCTGCGAGTCGAAAGTCGAGAAGATGGACTTTAGTGCGATCCAGAGCGAGCTCAAGGGGCTTCGCAGTCGCCTGAGAGAGCTGGAGGTCGCTGGTCCGCACCGCATTAAGCACCCGCCTCCACATAACTTGACGATGCTCAAACATGTGACTCATGGCAGCACCAACCATAATAACCAGCAGCCGAGTGGAATCGACTCATTGGCGATTGTGACTACCAAGGAACAACGAAATCCCAAGAGCTACCCTGGGCAAGCAGCTTTGTCGTCAGGGGTTCAGCTCACTGCTGACCAGATCCCAGAGCTGCGTGTGTGTTTGCTGGAGCTGAGTCGTAACTTCAACGTGCTCCAGCATCAGTGGAAGAAGAAGCAGCACACGACCAAGGGCGTGAACCCGATCGTGAAGACCCACCTGGAGAAGGTCGTCACGATGATCAGCGACGCGTATAGCGTCACGGCAGAAGAACCGGTCGACCTGGCAAGCGTGGCGCAGCACGTGGAGAAAGTGTCGCGCGTGCTCGGGTCGGACTTTTCGATGCAGATCCTGGGCACCATGGGCTGCAGGAATCCGCAAGACGAGAGTTTGAGGCGCTCGATTGCGGCGAATGACATCGTTCCCGCGCTGTGTCGGTACTCGGAGGTCTTCACCGAGTACTTGCGAACCGGTAGCAGTGGCACTAGCAATGCTTCATCATCAGCTCCACAAGTGACAGCGGCAGACTTGTCAAGAGGAGAGAGTAAAGGCAGCTTGGAGAAGCTCGCTTTCGAAATCGAAGAGCTTACGCGCAACCAGAGAAGGCTCGAAGATGCACTCGCCGAGCTCGGGAAGGCGCCAATCGCTTCGATCTCAACGTCAATGCCTGCTGCTGCTGATGCGATTGCGAACAAAAAGGTCGTCCCGCCTTTCAAAACAGCCAACTCCTCCTCGTCATCGGAATCAACTGAGCAAGGGCTTGGTGGCGTCAGCGAAGAGCTCCAGCACTTGAAAGTGCAGATGGCATCGATGCGCAAGCAGTTCGTGACCGAAGAGGCGTTTGGCGAGATCCTCCGACAGTTGGAGACCTGGAAGAGCGAGAGTGACAAGCGGAATGCTGCGGTTGTCGTGGGCCATCGATACATTTCAGGAGCTCCATCCTCAGTAATGCCAGGCTCACTGATGCATCCTGGCGGTGGTGTGTTCAAGCGACACAATTCTGCCGGTGGCACTGGCCTCATCGACGCTCTGGCGGATTCCTTGAGCTTGAGCTTAGACCCAACAGCCGATCGCCCAAAGTCTCAGGCGAAGCTCGACCCGCTGCAGATCCGCAAACTCAATGGCGAAGTGCGGCCTGGACGAGCCCACGTGCATCTCGCTTCGTCCGCCAGCTCGCCTTTGTACCACAGCAACAGCCCAGCAACAACAATGACGATCTCGAGCAACGGGGGAACGGTTCTGAGTGGACACACGTCTGCGCTGAGCAAACTGCAGCAACGATCACAGATGATGCGGCCCAGGAGCAGCGTCCAGCATCTGAGCGATAACAACAGTTAGCGGTAACAAAGTTGACGAGCACTTGAAATGATGAGCTTGGCGTTGAACGAGCTGGTGGTGGTGATAAAATAAGTCAATTGGTTTTCATAATCTCTGCTGCCGCTCTCCCAGTGCTACGCTATTCGCACGCACACTGGTGCTGCCGATACGCAGCAGCAGGAGACAAATACGTACGTACGGTTCTTTCAACAGCATCTTCTCTGTTTTTTCCTTACGGCAGCGGCTCGGAGGCGTCGCCCACGCGCTTCAAGTGCAGGTACGCGTCCGTGCCGTAGCCCTCCATGGAGATCACCTGCAGGTCGCCACCGAAATACCGCGCAAAGAGCCGACTAATGGGCAGGCCGTAGCCGAGGCCCGCGAGGGGTGAGTCGCCCCCAAAATCGTTGGGTGCTTCCAATCTTTCAAAAGCCTCCGAGTCCGCCGTCGTGTAGAGATACGACCAGATGCGCGGGATCGACGAGCGCGGGATGCCGCCGCCTTCGTCTGAGATCTTGATCGATACGTCCTCATTGTCCTCGCCGTCCGCGATCACGATCTTGATGGGCGGCATCTCGTTGTCCACGCCGTGGAACTCGACGACCGCGCGCATCGAGTTCTTGATCACTTCAAAGAGCATGTGGTGCAAATGGCTCGGCACGAACGGCATGGAGAAGTCCGTGTGGCCCAGCAGCTCCACCTCAGGTGCGTCGCCGTACTGTCGGATGCACATGTGTCTCGCCGTGTCCACGGCCGCGAGCGCAATCTCCGCGGGGGACGTTGTCTCGCAGATGCAGCCGACCCAGCCTTCTTCCTCTTCGTGCAGCGCCACGTGCTGACTCATGAGCATGCGGATACCGATGCGCGACATGTAGAATGCGTCCAAGAACGAGTGCAGGTCCGCGAGGTCGGCAAACTCCTGGGATCTCAGATAACGCTCGCCCAGGTCCTTCCGCAGCACACCGTTGTTCGCTTTGGCTGTGAACGACCGGAAGAGCTCCATCTTGAGCTCGTGCACGCCCTTGGCCATCGTGTAGAGTGTGCCACTGTGGCGCGCCTTGATGCTCTCGATGAGCGATCGGAAGCGCAGCTCGTCCTGGTACGTCTCCACCTTGGGGAACGCGAGCAGCTCCTCGACCGAGTGGATGTACCAGTTGCGCACCTGCTTGACCGACGGCATGTCGCTCAGTCCGTGCGGCAGGTCTTCCAGGTTCTTCACGCGGTGCGCGTACCGCACGGGCAGCTCGTACTGCAGGAAGTTGGCCGACTTGATGAGCTTTTGCGGCGTGCAATTCGTGCCGAACGCGAGCAGGTCCTGCAGCGATACGCCCGTCTGCGGCCGCTGCGCGAGCGCCTTGATACGCTTCATGGACTCGCTCGACACGCTCGAAGATAGCGACGGGAAGGTGCCAAGCGACGACGAGACGGCGGCAGCCGAGGTCGCGAACGAAGAGGAGCGGAAGGCGCGCATGTGTGCCTGTGCTGCTGGTGTTGTGGGCGATGGGGAACTGGAGAGCTGGGCGCCGCTTGTTGACGTGTCGGATCCTAGGGCTTGCGCTTCGACGTGAGCTTTTCTGAAGTGAAGCCCGCTGTTATCTTTGCATGCGCAATAGCGACACTCGACGGCGAAAAATGCGACAACGAAAGCAAGTGCAATAAAAGCTGATTTCAAGATCTTTTACTATTGGAGCAAACAACGATTACTTACTGTTATTAATTTATTATATAATCTATACTTGAATACTATATAATAGCAGATGACTTTAAAAAACAGCTTCTGCAGATTGACAGGTGATGGACGGAAACTCGCCTGGTTACGCACCTGCGTCACTAAAACAACGACGCGACACAAAATAACCTCAGCGGGCGTTCTTCAACATGCTCACTCAGGTCACCCTTGATCGCATTGATTTATACATGTATATAATATAAAGGAGCTTATCAAATATTCACAAATAAAAGTATTTTAGAGTTCAGTTACGAAGAAAGGCAAAAGCTTGTGGTGCTCAAAATGAATACTTTAAAGTAATGCATAATAATTATAAATTAATAGAGATAATTTGTTTATGAAGGAATGATGAAAAACCTCGTGTGACGAAAGCGAAATTCCGAAGCCACCAAAAGAATTTGCTTGTGGCTCACTTTACATTCATGCTCCAATAAATTCCATTTTTAAAGGTTATGTAAAAAATAAGAATAAAAAGATAGTGGGTCAGTCACATCTGCTATTATCGACATAGCAACCCGAAATGTGAGCTTTCTCATCTTGCAACGATATATGCAATTACTAGGTTACAGTTGTGTGGCAGCAACAAATTCTGGTGTCAAGGAACTCAACGTCATCGAGAAGGACAAGTGCGATGGTGACGTTCGCGCGCCGGAAGAAGCTGCTGAACGCCGCACTGCTGGCGATTCTCGTGCGTCCATCAACACGCCATCGTGCTGCTCTTACGGGGTTATGTGCCATGTGCTGAATGCCATGTTGCTGCTATTGCTGCTGGCATTGGTTCTCTCCTGTGTGTAGATCCTCTCATGCGCGCTCTTCCTCACGACGCTCTTCCTGTTGGAGACACCATTCGTGGGCTTCAACGCGTTCGTGACCGCCGGCGTGCTCATCGTCTACGCGTTCTCCACGGTCGTGCTGCTCAACAAGGCGCCGTCGGCCTATGAGGTGCGTCTATCTATCGCGCTCTGTGTACGACTGTTGTGATAACTGCAAGCGTTATGATGGCTGACACTTTGTGGATGCTGCCATGTATGGCTACGCTCTTGCAGATTGGCTACGTCGTCGGCTCGTCGCTGCTGGTGCTTGGACTCACGTTCCAGGGCGCCCTGTATTGGGTACGTTGCCTCTGGTAGCTCGTACGTTGCAATGCAATTGCATGTGTGTACTGACTGATTACTTTCGTCCATTATGGTAGGGACTGATCGCTCAAGCGAATGGCGAGCGTGAGGCCGCGAGCATCGTCGCGTGTGCGCTCGACAGCATGATTTTTATTATCCAACTGGGTGTCACAGTGACTGTTGCTCAGTCCAAGGAGGACTTCATTGACACCTACGCAGGTGCGCAGTTTATTGCACGATTGCTTCTCTACGCTCTTTGTTCTACTGATGCGGTCACACGCGGGCTGATTCGAAACGCTGCTCTACGGCTGTCTATGACGCTTGCGACGATGTTCTCTATAGCGTACGAGTACATCCCCGATGGTGGCTTTGGCGGCCGCCTCTCACTCTCGAATTCGAACTCGTCGCCGTCGAACTACCAGGCCACGATTCCAACCGCAGACATTTAGCGCACGGGCTTGCGGTCTCCAATTTTCAGTCTGTGATCAGCACTGCGTCGCTGTCTATGGGTGTGTGACCGTCGTCTGCGTGTTGTAGGTAGCTGCATAGAGTAGATGTCCGTAATGAATGCGCTTGAATGGCCTGACTCCCTCGAGTTCCACGCTCCTCAGGAGATCTTCCGCAGCACCTGGAGTCCCTCCTTGGTCGTCGAGAGCTCCAGGAAGTTCCCCGTGGCCGTGGCATCGTCGGGATCGAGCGCCAACTGCGACAGATGCACTGCGACGGACAAGTACGGCGCCGCCTTGGCGATCGCAGCAGCCTCGCGGGGCGTGAGCAGCGACGCGTGCTCCGGGTTCGTCGGGTGGATGTCGATCGTCGTCTCCAAGCTCGGCGTCTGCAGTAGTGGCGAGAGGCTGAGCTGGCAGGAGAACTCGCCCTTGGACCGCGCGCGTGTCGACGCGTACATGTCGTTTCTCAAGTGCAGCGAGACCAGTGGGTTGCTCTTCAAGAACGCCTGCATCATGACGGTCGTGCCGGCGACGAAGAACTTGTGCGTGCACGTAAAGTGCACCTGCATCGACGTGGTTGACGTGATGTGGCGCTCCACGGCCGAGCGCTTCTGCCCCAAGAGCGTGTAGTGACACTCCCAGCGGCAGAACGTGTGCTCACGCGACTGGAGGTTGTGCGCCTCATTCAGCAGTACCAACAGACACCAAAGCCGGCGTACGTTGCGTGGCGAAAGTGGCGACTGAGACTGATGATTTAATGATGAAGCAGAAGCTGATGTCAGAGAGCTGTTGTCGTTGCTATGAGCACCCGTGAGAGCGAAGTCAGTGAACGCCGAGCGTGGAGACAACACGGCTTTCTTTAGTAGCATCGATATTTGTGAGTCGAAGCGTGATGGCAGCTTCGTCGACGGGAGTAGCTCATGCTTCAGCTCTGCAATGGACGGTGCGTGGTGGCGGTGAGTGTCCGCTGTCGTCGGCCTCTCGCCAGTCTCGCCTTCGTTTTCACCAGATGCTGGCTGCTCGTGTTGCAAATCCTGATTTCTAGTCTGAGCCTCATCCGTTTGATCCTGACCAAGTTGCAACGCATCACCGAACACCAGGTTGTTTTTTCGAGCCAACGCCTTTTGCTGATCCAGATTCGCGCGCTCGATCATCTCTTCGAGCTCCTCGTCCATCTCATCGTTGTCGCCATTGGAGAGTGAGGTCGTGGATCTCGTGTGGCTGGCTTGCTGATGCTTTGAGTGACCGAGTTGCCACTTTCCAGGCTTTGAGAGCCGATGCCGCCGTGGACTCGCTCTATCAGTGTCTAGATCTTCGTCTTCTTCCCTCAGGTCTTCGGGCTGGGAAGCGCCTACACGAGTCTGCTTATGGAACGAGACCCGAAGTGAGTCCATCCACTCGGGTGACAACGGGTCACTGGTCATGTACGAGTCGTCGGGGATAAAGACGCCGTGGAACATGCGCAGACGGTACTGCGACGTGAGGAACTTGGAGTCCACGTACCGCAGCCGCTCGAGCCCGATGTTGCCCTTGATGTTGAACATCTCGCCCGAGAGCGCCATGCAGGCGTAAAAGTCGATCTTGGTTACGTACGCGCTGCGGAACTGCGCCAAGCGGATCTTTGTCGAGCCCAGCAGCACCGAGTGGTGCGGCAGCTGCATCTCCGAGACCATCTCCGAGACGCTCGCGGCCTCGGGGATCAGTGCGGCGCGGCGCTTCTTCGTGCGTCGCTTGGCGGTCGTCGGATCCTGCAGTGGCGGTTCAGTGGCGCGAATGAACTGCACGAGGATGCTGCTCTCCTCAGTGAGTAGCGACGTGATGCCGCTTGTCTCCTTGAGTTTCGACTGCAGCGGCGTGCGCGGCGCGGCAAAGGGGATCGTGCGGATGATGTTAATCGGTAGCCAGTAGTTCTTCTGGTCTGACGACAGGAGAAAGCCGTCATCATTGGCATTTGTCTCTGGGAACTGCTCGCCCGTACTCTCGTCGACCTCGAGGTCGCTCACGATACTGCTGGATTTACGGAGCGAAGCCCCACGTGGGGCTTTGTCGGAAGCGATCTCAATGTCTTCAGCAGAGAGCGGTATGCACTCGGTGTACCCCAATGCTGTGATGCGCAAGTATAGCTTTGAGGCAATCGTGCGCAGCGTCTTGTTCTTTCGAGCGCCGACGGGGATGTGGTCCAAGTGCGTTTGCTCAGCGTCGTAGAGCTCCTTGGGGATGTCGTAGATCGCGTTGAAGACGAGCACGAGGCGACAGAGCGTGAGCTGCGGTGGAAGAACCGACCCGATCGAGTTTGGATCCAGAGCGTACGTGCGATCCTGAACTCGACTGAGCCCTTCAGCGGCAGTGATTGGGTTCGGCACGCCCAGGATTGCGGAGAACTTGGTCTCGACGCGCTTGAGCTGCTGGTCGCGCTCGTAGATCGCGTAGCAAAAGCTGCAGACGCTCCAGGACTCGTACGCTAATGACGAATCAGGCGGTTCGCAGGAGAGCGCGGCGGCGAGGAACGCATAGGTCTTCTCGGGCGCGAACCGTGCTCGAATGCGCACGAGCGTCTCGTTGATCATCTTGAGCGTCATCTTGAACGAGAGCTCGGACTTTGGGTACGACGCCGTGCAGCACTTGCACTGCACGAGTTTCTGCACCTGGCGCTGCGCTAGCGCCACGAGCGAGTGACCATTGTGGTGGTGTCCATTGCTACCATGGTCGCCGTCTTCGTCTTCTGAGCCCGAGTTGTCCTCGAGGACGCTCGAGTTCCGGTAGCTTAGGTACTGGATGCGCGTCTTGACTGGAAGTGAGAAAGGTCGGTCCGGATGGTGATGCGATCTGTTCTTGACGCGGAAGGCCTTTACTTGAAGCAGCCACCAGCGACCCGAAGCGTCTTTCACGTAGTCGGCGACCAGTGTTTGCAGCTGGAGGTGGAGCTTCTGTTCAACGTACTTGACGAGCTATAACAGAAGAGAAACAGCCACACAAGCGAGTGAGTCTCAGTCATCCAAGCATCACTAAGGTCTGAGCATGTCGTACCCGCAAGTTGAGCTCCGAGACAGTCGCACAGCCTCGCTCGTTGAGCTTGACGAACGTGCACGATTTGTCCACCTGCACGCTCGTGCACAGGCGGTTCATGATCGGGACCACTACTGCAGCTGCTGCTGTTGTCGCTGAGGAGTTTGACTCAGCCGCTGAGTTTGTTGTCGTCTCTACTGCTGTCGAAGACGAATCTATTGAGTTTGTCGAAGCCGAAGTGCTTTGCTGCTGACCACGAGGCGATACAACTGTCGCTCCCTGGGCGACTGCTGTAGTTGTGGTATCCACCACACTACTCTGCTGCTCGGCTGAGGAGCTGCACGTGTTGTTATTGCCAGTTTCCTGGAAAGGAACGATGTTGCTGATCATCCACGCGCTCGCTGGCTTGCCTGTTTCATGCACGGACCGCACGATGAACGCCTTGGAGCCGTTGCATTTCACGAACTGCTGTACTGCAAAGGATTTCTTCGAGTTGGCGACGTGGCTCAGCAAAGTCTTGAGTTCGCCCGGACTGAGCAGTCTCAGCTGATTCCCGAGTGACTTCAGTGCCGGCGTAGACGAGATTTGTTTTGTGGGATGCTTGAGAGTTGAGACTACGGCCTCCTTGTATACCACGACAAGACGGTCTGTGTCCGAAGCAATGGGGTTGCTGAACTTCTCGAGCACCTGGCGATCACTGAATTCCGTACAGCGCTGCACAAACCCGTCCTTATCGGTGGAGAGCCACACTGCACGCCCCGTCTCGCCATACACGACGGTATCAGGTATCCACATGCGCAGCGCCGTCTTCTTCCGCGTCGATGTGAGCGAGGACATTTTTCCAGTGCCTCCATCGCCGCCACCAGCGTACTCACCAGCTCCAATTCCAGTCGCAGCACCGCCAGCAGTTGCGCCATTCTCCTGAGCCGAACTATGTTGAGATGGCGCCTTTGGAGCGTCTTTTGACGCCAGAAAGGTGTAAAAATGAGCCCCCGGCAGGAAGTTTGACGAGTACGCAAAGGGATTCGCTGGGTCATTGAACGACACGATCGCGGCCTCGCCTCGGTATCTGTAGACGCTGCGATCGCAAATCGTCTCCTCTACAGCCGTGAAGCGCTTGCTGCGGAAACTCGCCTGGGACTCGACGGCGGTGAGCTCACTCGCGGTCTTCTCTGCCTGCGAGAGCGCAGAGTGGAGCTTCTGCTGCACAATACTGGCCCTTGCGCTCGTGGGGCGACGTGGTGGTAGCCCACTGATCCTGCAATGGTCTACGGAGACCGCCACGCTGCTGCTTCGCTGATGCAGAGGAGGAGCAACAGCGTGTCCATCCGATCTCAGCGCTGCCATGGAGACCGCGCCAGCATTTCGCCTTTGAGTCCTGCTGAGTGAGCGAGCGAGCGTTGGGAATGTGGTGCGAGTCGTCGAAACGGTTCTATCGAGTCATTTTCAGCAGCAGCAGCAGCTTGGCTCTATTTTGAGGGGAAGCTAGTCTGGCGGTTGACGATGATAGCAGCTATTGGGCAATGGCGACGGACCTGAATGACACAAGAGCGATAGACTGGAGACTATGAGCGGAGGAGGACTGGATGCTACTGCATCATTGCTGATCCATCGCCAGGCGAGTTTCAACAAGCAGCACGTCCAGTCGCGACCAGGTTCCTTCTCAACGACCGTCGCTGTGAGTCCGCCTGCAGTCAAAGGTGCTACGAGCGCGGTGAGTGATGTGTGCAGCAATCTTACGGACTTATCGTGCTTTGTGCTCTAGAATCGCTTCTTCACCGATAGTTCGCTCGGTCGCCAGAAGCGGTTGATCGAATCGACAAGGAGGCGGCAGACGAAAGCCCGTGAGCGAGCGCAGGAACAGGTACTGACTGCACTGGACAAACGAAATGATCTTTCATAGTTCTTAACGAACCACAAATACACACTGCGCTTGTTTTTCTTTGCCAGGAGTACCGCTTGGAGCAGCTGCAGCACGAATATGAAGAATCAATGCGCCTCAAAGCGCTCAAGGAGGAGCGCGAGCTTTCGCGAATGGAGCGCAAGCTCCAGAATGCCGCAGCGACGTACATCCAGTACACTTGGCGCAAGAATCGATATCTGCGACGCATTCGCACTCAACGAGATCACGCAGTGCGCGTGATCACCGCTTTTGTGCGCCTGCAGCGCGCAAGACGCAAGAAGGTGCGGCTCAGAGCTGCGAGTCGCATTCAAAGGCAGTGGCGCAAACACAGGCAGCGGAGAAAGAAGAAACGCGCTCTGGTGGTGCTCGTCCGGTTCATCGGTGGCGTAGCTCGCACTAGACGAGAAAGAAAAGCTATTAGCGCGGTTCGGATACAGCGTTGGACTCGCACCATCACCAGCAAGAGAAAATACAGAGCCACGGCTGTTCTACAGCGCGCCTGGCGCTCCCAGCTGTCCAAGAAGAAGATCACGTACTGCTCGAAGGCGTATCGCCACTTGAAAGAACTGCAGAAGCTGGAGCGTAATGCGAAGATCCTCCAGCGAGCACTGGCGAAACGTGCAGTGTACCGTCGATTGATCAAGAGCAGTGAGCTGGCGCGATACCCGAGCGTGATGGCCCAGTCGTGCTCGTCCAGTTCATTGATATCACCCGAGGCGATTCAACAGAAGAAGCAGCAACTGAACGAGACAATCAGGCTTAGCAAACAGCTCACGAACCAGGAGACCTGTCTGGTGAATGCAATGGAGATCCTGCAGACTCGGCTGCGCGACTCAAAGGCGAAATTGAGCGAGGAGAACGAAAAACTCGACCGCTTCCAGGCGCTCGAAGCGTATCGGCGGTCGAAGGACGACTCGGTCTCCCAGCAGAAGCTGCAGGAGCAGGAATTCCAGATGCGGAGGGACATCCGCTCCGAGTTGGAAAAGGAGTTTGAAGCGACTCGACGAGCGCAGCTTCGTGAGAAAAGCAGACAAAGTAGTGACAGTGGTGGGATTCCGATTTCCACAATGCTCAGGAGTGGCTCTACTAGCACCGTCTCGTACGCTAGAAAGAGTTTTGGCAAATCCACAGCTCGCTCGCGAGATGAAGACATATTGTCAGGAGAAGAGCGCCAGGAGTGAAGAGCGCGAAGGAGAATGAACTCTTGTGACCAGTTGTCTGTAGGTTGTTATCGTGCGTCGCCTCAGAAGATCGTCAACTTACCATGAGATACCAAAGTACCAACACGACAAGTAAGCAATCTTTTTATTGCGGGTCGTGCCTTTGCAGCCTGCACAGTGGCAATGTTCTTGATCTGGAATGTGAAAGTCGCAGACATGTGAGCATGAATACGTTGCACGCCCTCCAGCACCTGGACAACAACAACCGCAACATAGAATCAAACGATGGTCTGACATCACCAAGGTGTTGTGTGGGCTGATGAAGAGCCGACAGTGGCTCGAATACCAATCAATCTTCGAGCTTTGCAATCTGAAGTTTGGAGGAAAGCTCCGCGTTGCCAAGTGGATGCATGACGAATCGCCGAGAGCGATGCACTCATTTGATGTAAGAACTCTCGTACCCGTTGTCATCCTCGCGAGTCGCGACTTCGCCGAGGCAGTGTCCGCCTTTATCAAGCATGTCCGAAGTTCCGATGTGCAGGATTTGTGTGACTTTTTGAGCTTCGAACAGAAGACCCTGTTGAGGTTGGGCTGCGGATTTCAAACGCAACCTTCTTCACCCACGATGACCCCAGCGCCAACTGCCGAAGATGTCACGATACAGACGCGCCACGTGCCACCGCTCGTGTCTGTGCTGGCGGTGCTACGAGCCACTGACACAAACTCACAAGTCGCCGCGCTGCCACATGTTGTCACGGCAATCAGCGACTGTCTCGACTGTGGGCTGCCGCGGCTCTGGAGTCTGCCACGCGCGTGTGAAAAGAACCTCCTGTCGCTGCTGCCTCGTCTTGTTGCGCGTGGTATATCAGCGGACGTTGACCCGCACTACTGGCGCTACCAGTGTCGCCTTGGCCTCGTGAGTGCTATAAAACACGACAACTGGGAGATGGTCGAGTGGCTCCACGATGTCTGCCCAAGTGTGCTGCCGTATCAAGCGATGATTGAAGCTGCGAAGACAGGGAATCTACGTCTCTTGCGGTGGCTCATGGATCGTCACGAGCAACTCCCTGTGCTTCCTCAAGTGGTGAACGCCGCCGCGTCGACGGGTCAAATGCAGGTGCTGCAGTGGGTGCGATACCATCCGAGGAACATCGGCTACACAACCGATGCGTTTAGGTTTGCAGTACGAGGAGGCCATATCGACACGATGGAATGGCTCTACGGGATCTTCGGTACTGCGGCGACCATCTCATGGGTGGATGTCCGTGCAGCTTGCGCAAGTGGCCACAAAGAGCTGATCAAGTATCTGTACACTCAGCCATTTCACTCGGGCCTCGAGGTCTCGAATGAGATCAACTGGTATGGCGAGCACGGCGACCTCGAAATGGTCAAGTGGCTCTATTCAAAGTACAAGGAGATCCGATTCAGCAGTCTCGGCACGGTAATTGATCACGCGGCGGCAGGTGGTAGCCTAGAGATTGTGCAGTGGCTCCACGAGCGTCTCCCTCGTGGCTGCACTTCAGCAGCAATGGGCAATGCAGCAGAGAACGGACATCTTCACGTAGTTCAGTGGCTCCACGCGAATCGAACCGAAGGGTGCAAGACCAAGGCGATGAACTCTGCTGCGTCCAATGGCCACTTGGAAGTCATCAAGTGGCTCCATGAGAATCGTAGCGAGGGTTGTACGGAGCTCGCCATGGACTTTGCAGCGACCTATGGCCACCTAGAGGTTGTCAAGTGGCTGCACGAGAATCGTCAAGAAGGGTGCTCTTCAGATGCGCTGGACTTTGCAGCGAAGAACGGTCACCTCGACGTTGTAAAGTGGCTCCACAAGCATCGATTCGCCGCAAGCACTCGAAATGCGATGGACTCGGCTGCTGGCAATGGTCATCTTCACGTTGTGAAGTGGCTCCATGAGAATCGAGCCGAAGGCTGCACCGTCACTGCAATGAACGAAGCTGCTAAGAACGGCCACTTCAACGTTGTCAAGTGGCTTCATGAACATCGCACTGAAGGGTGCACGACCAAAGCGATGGACCGAGCGGCTCGCAACGGCCACCTCCAGATCGTCCAGTGGCTGCATGAGAACCGAACGGAGGGATGTACGTCGAGTGCCATGGACCACGCAGCGATGCATGGCCATCTCGCGGTTGCCAAGTGGCTCCATGAGAATCGCAGTGAAGGTTGCACGGCCAAAGCCAAGCGCCTCGCTGCGATCCGCGGACACTTCAATGTACTGCTTTTCCTGTACGCGAACCGCAGCGAAGGCACTGGGGCAATTACAATTTGCGACTCGGATGCATTCATCGAGAACATGGAGATTGTCCAGTGGCTCTATGCGAAGAACCCGCAAATGGTGGATGTCGGAAGGCTGCTGCTGTCGGGCGACTCCATGCACGACGTGCTTGGCCAGATCCTGGGCGAGGTCGGAGGTCCTGCGTTAACTTTGGCGCATTGAATTACAGCATTAATAATATGTTCTATTGGCTAAATATGTTCAAAATCGATCCCATTGAACCAATCACAACTGAACATGGCTTCATGAATTTCAATTCAATTAGAAATCCAAAACGACAAGCGATGGCGCGTGACGAGCTGACGCAGACGCTGCAGCTGCTACGCACGGCAAGCAGCCCCGCGGACGTCCACGCGCGCTTCGCAGACATCCACGCAGGTGCGAGTGTGTCTTCGTCGCTGTACATTGCGCATCTCGTTGTAATATGTAGTCCCTGTCTCTGTTTGGGTTGTCTCCAGCGCTGGCCGACATCCAGCGCAAGCGCTCGCGGTTCCTCGAGGACGCGCTCGCGGCCGTGCTGCGTCACGTCTGGCGGTTCGTCATCCATACATCAGAAGAAGACGGTGGTGGTAATGAAGAAGACGGGCGTGCGCAAGCAGAGCGCTTGTCTGCTTTGCAAGCGACGGAGCTCTGTCGCGAGTTTGCCGAGCCATTGCTGTCTTCTGGGACGAAGCAGCAGGCGAGGGTTGAAGATCCAGCCAGTGATGAGCACGAGCTCACTAGAGAGGTAATCTGTATTGCAAGCGACGCTACAAGTGCATGGACTGATGCAAGTGGCTCGATGTGGTATGTGTAGCGTGCTGTCTTCGTCGCGTACTTTCTGTTCCTGCTGGGCAAAGATCCGAGCAGTATGCAAAGCAGTGATGACGCTGCGTTGGCACTGCGTCGTCGACTGGCAGACCATATTCTGGGCTGTGGCGTAGGACTTGAGGTTATCTTCTCAACGTTCAGGTTCCGCGAAGAGCTACGCGAATGCCAACGCATGCTCGTCCCATCTTCAGGATGGACAAACGATAACGATTTTGGTTCAGACGACGATGAAGAGGATGATGAAGACGAGGATATGGAGAGTACATTGATCACACGAACAGCTCTAACGACGTGGAACCTGAGCGAGTACGAGTATTTCGTTACGGAAACCGGTCAGGAGTACGAGTTCGCGTCGTGGTCGGCCGAGGGCATCCGAGCTTTCACCTACGTGCTGCTGGTTGAGCTGGAGAAAAGGGAGGTTGCATCGCATCCGCTATTGTCGGTGCTGATTTCTCCGTTATCGTGGTTCTTCATCATTGCGCCATCGATTCAGGCGCTCTTGCAAGCCGAAGAACATCCACAGGTATGCCATGCCTTGCGACACCATGTGAATCACTATGGTGGATTGTTTTTGATGATCATTAGTAGACCAACAGTGTTCGCATGATGATTTGTGTCTATGCATATCAGTTGCGCCTCCATGGAGTCCAGCTGCTCTCCAGAGTACTGCAGTTTGTACCCGACGCTTCCGTGCCCTTCCAGTCCGCAGACGACACCAACGACGAGGCACTTCCCTCTTTCAACGGCAAATACTCAGGTATAGTCGAGCAATAAATGGTATGCGGCACTGGGCACTGACGGCACGGCTGACCCTTCGACGTGTTGCATCTAGCATACGTGAAACGAGACTGGCTCACGCCGTTGATCCAGCTTGTCACGAATGTCATGGTTTCGTGCCCCGAGCCGTCGGATCGCTCGCTCGCGCTTGCATCATTGCGATCTCTCTTCGGAAAAGTGGCCGCCAATGACCGGTACGAATAGTGGCTGTGGTGGCATTCCTGTGCGCTGGGAGCTAAATGCTATCTGGTTGCATTGCACTCATGTTGCCATAGGTTCGTTTTGCTCAAGAGCCTGGTTCTCAAATGTCCGTACGCGAATGTTGGGGCCGTGTTTGTCGATGAAGTCCGCGCCAACACCGTTCGAACCTGGGCTTCGTTGGATGAGAACTCAGCTTCATGTACGCGGTTCGAGTATTGTCGTGCAAGTCTCGCTGCTTTGCTAAATCATACTCTCACACTACCTCATGTTCCTGTTGGCACGCCATTTAGCTTTCACAACCCAGAATATCGGCAATTTGCTTCGGGACGTGCTTCTGCAAGCGAGTGAGCGAGACTTGGTGATGCAGGCTGACCTCATCGCGAGCTGCTCGAGTTTGCTTCGGTTTCTGTCTATCCGAGACAAGGTTCGTTTACCTTTGCCACACTCGTCGATGCTGCTATCTGAGAGACGTGGATCGCTCAAAACACACGCTGTTGCGTCTCCATTTTAGACGAACCGGACAGGCATTCGCTCCGACGGACCTGACACCATCAAGGTCGTCCTGCAACGTATCCAAGGTCGACTTCGCGCACGAATCCAGGAAGTGTCCCCACATGCTCACAGCCACGAGGATCATCAGCGCTCACACGGCTCCCACTCCCACTACCATCCAAGTGAGGAGTACAACCGCCTTCTCATCTTGGAGGCCGTGCTGGAATCTACGCTCTCGGCTTGATGTCAATCAGTGGTTTTCATGTTGACAGGAGAGAATGTTGTTGTCAAAATGGAATGCCCACTTTGCTGACTTCGTCGTTTGCGAGCGTGTTGATTGCAGTTCGTCCTTGGCGAATCAGCGGCGATAACTGAGCTGTGGATCTGGAAACACCGTGAGGTTCCAGCAGTGTTGTAAGCGTCTTCTTCGGTACCTCGGCCATTGGAGAAGAATTTCGTCTTCCAGTGTTGTTATCTGTGATCTGAGACGCAACTTGCGAGAGCAACTCTTTCACTTTGCTGGTAAGCGCTGGGTCGAGCTTGGAATCGACCACTCTGGATTGAGCCTGCATTACAAGTATAACAAGTGAGTACTTTGTTAGAACAAAATTGTGGCTAGGAGATTTGGGAGGTTCAACACGTACGTACCACTAAATCCGTGGCGTCTTCTACTCCAAGGACTTTCAGCACAGACGCGTACTCGTCGGCGATCTTCTTGGCAATATCCACTCGTTCTCGGATGAGCTGTCTCAGCGCGAGTGAGTCTCCATATACCTGGAATGCAACCAACGAATCGAGAAATGCGTCGAAGCTGTTCAAGTTCGAGGCACTTGATAGCTGGTCGCACACGACGAATGCCGCTTTGAACAGCACTTCAGCTGCAGCGAGCTCGACATCCTCAATCGGTAGCTTCAGCACGTCCTTTTCAAGCCTCTCTCGGATCTGATCCTTCAACGAATCGTCGACTGCTGGGCTTGGAGGTCGAGATAAAATCGTTGGCTCAACTGCAGCCTCTTCCTTCGAAGCAAAAACAGCTTTGGACTGGCGTTCGTGAAGGAACTTGTTGAAATGAGGGCTAATGTACATCTCTCGCATGATGTTGCGCTTGCCCATGCGCGCAGTCTGATGGTGGATCTGCTCGATCACGTCGTAGATGCTGATCGCGAGCGGTCTCGGAATCGTCCAAGACACCAACTCATTCACTCCGCGGACATTGTAGAGCACGTCATACCCTGTCCAGCACCGGTTTTCTGTCAGAATCTGGACAAATGGCTTTGCCGCCTCCAGCACCTGATGCTCACGGCGTATCTGTGAATGCAAACAAATCCAATCGTGAGTGGCTCTTGCGTCAATCTTGTCGGCTATACACATTCCAAGAAGACTTCACCTTGAGTAATGGGGATTCCAATTTCAAGTACGACTCGAAGGGGTCGCTTGTGCAGTCTTCACGCAAAGCGAATGCTCCGTCTCCACTGTCCGCGCCGGGATCAAACGATTTCATGGCAGCAATGAGCGCAATGCGCGCGATGGACGCCTTCATCCCGCCTGGAATCGAATCCACGAGGTTTTCTGTGATGAACGGCTCTTGAGTCTTCGTTGCGTTGCTGGGAACAGCGCTAGTTGCCGCGTTGTGAAGCCCTTTCGAACGATTCAACTTTGCACCGACTTTCACATTTGGTTTCACGGAGGTCGAGATCACCTTGAGATTGCTATTGTGGGTTGCCAGTTGATGCGGATGCGTCTCTTGCCTCACCATTCGCTCAGATTTCCACGTGTTGGTCATAAGTGGCGTGCGCTGGTAAAGGGCCTTGAGAACGAGATTCACGTCATTGATATCCTTCATTTGGGCCTGAAGTCCACGGCTGAGGCAAGACGCACATCAGATTCCGAGTTACTAAAACCAAATAAACTGTAGGAGAGTAGACATGCAAGATGAGGTACTTACAGGACGGCGACAATGTCTTCAAACGCAAAGCCTTCTGCCATTGCATGTCGAATGGACTTTGCTGGGAGGTTAGTGGGAAACACGTCGGCTTTATGTTTCTTTGGGCTCAGCGCAATCAGATCCGCTGCGATGGGAGACTCAAGCAGCGCTTGAGACCACGATTCGTTGTCACTGCTTGCGGGAGACTCACTTGATGCAAACGATGACGATGGCGGGCTCGCACTGTCTGCGTATGTGTTTTGTGTCCGCCGCAGTCCCTGAACAATCGGACTTTGCATAGCAGATGCAGTAAACCATTCCTGAGGAACAACATGGGATGGTTCGTTAGCCACTAGCAATCAGGAATGTGAACTCATGTTGCTCACCTGCATCATCTGATCCTCCTCAAGTTTCCGCTGTTTCAGAAACGTGGACACGAACGTGAGCGCATTCTCTTCCTCCACTTGCTTTTCATGTTCGAAGCGTCGATAGTCAGCGTCGATTTCCAGAACAAAGCCCCAGAAGTTGCCCGACACGAGAAATTGGTCTACGAGTTCTCGAACACGACTCGAGAGTGTTTTCAGAAAGCGAATGCGCTTCAGATACAAGCGGTCGCGAAAGCCGCGGTACATGCGCTGGATCGTCACAACAGATCTCTAGTTTTCAGTGCCAACAGTGTTATAAGTTAGTATCTCCACATCGATCAAATAGCCACCGCATGAAAATTTCCTCACCATTGTCCGTATTTGCTCGTGGGCAGTTGTCTGGCGCTGCTTTTCCCGCCACTTGAGCAACGCCAAGCGGCAGAAATTGCTCGAAACGATCCGCTCGAGCTTCCAAATCGCAGCCATTTTCCTCGCTTGAGCCAGTTTGCGAGCCTCGCGGAGTTGTTTCTCGGTATCCGCTTGGCGAGCGATGCAAAGGCTCTGGAAGAACCTGCAAATCACTTCTGCCGCTTGCTCTTTGCGGCGATTGCAACGCAGCTCTGCAAGAAACGAGCGTACGCCGCGCGCTTGGATCATCCTATAGAAAGCCTGAATCTCGACTGCAGAAGCGAGCTGAACGTCTGCCTTGAAGTCGCTCCACACACGCTTCCAGCGCTGGTGATGCAGAAAATCCCGTACGCTCTGCTGCAGTTTATTCGCGGCAAAGTCAAAGACATACTGACGAATGATCTTGAAGGGCGATCACAACAAATTTGACACAAAGTCAGCGTGACCACAAGCAATGCTGACACTGCAATCTCCATCAAACTCACTTTGATGCTCTTCTCCTCCTTCGTGATGCTTGCATTCACTTTCTCCAGGTGCGCATGAACGTCCGGCAGCAGCGTCTCGACCGGAATGAGCTGCTTGGAGAACGAGTCAAAGACGTCTGAGCCCACGTGCGAGTAGTCGATCGCCGTGCGGCGCGCGTTGCTCGGCGCAGCTTTCCTGTCAAAGCGCATTCACCACACAAGGGAGTAGTGAGCTTTCAAGGAGGTCAACCGATTCTGTCACCAAATGCAGGACACTAGAGATATACAGGGATTTGTGTATACTTGAGCTCTTCGAGGTTCTTGAGCACTTCCTTGGCCTTGAGTAAGTCGCGGTTGAGCTTCTTGCGTGCCTTGTTCTGCGTCTCGATAACCGCAGTCGACACCGCGTGGCACTCGCGCATCGCGAGCCGCATCTGCCGCATCTTGGTGTAGAACGCACTCTTCTTATGGACACTGCAAGAGCAAGTAAGCGCATAGATACAATTAGGCCAGTTTCCGAAATAGGACACACGACAATACCTCGATTGTCCACACAACGCACTCCCAGTCGGGTCGCCGCAGGCGGAAGACGCAGTCCGCGCTGAGCTCGACCACGTCATACAGCTGGCTCTTCATGTACTCGTTGTAGCGAATGCACCGCCGCTTGTTCGCCCCACCACCGTTGCCACTGCTGCTGTTGACGCTGGACGACGTCCGTCGATTCGCAGCCTTTGACGCGTTCAACCGGCAGTTGACGCACTCGCCGCACGCGTAGTCGGCCGTTGCTACTCCTGAACGCGCCTGCCACGTACCCATCTCACACGTGCATGGGCGGCCCAGCGGACAGCCGCAGTGCAGCATGTTGCCCGCGTGCGCGAACACGTCGCCACCTGCGCTGCCTTCGTCGTAGCCATTTCGGCGCAACATGTTGCTATGGTTTATATAGTTTTAATGGGACGTTTTGTGTGAAAGTGGTACAATTTGGCGCCGCTTCAAGGTCACGCATTTTTAATTATCAGGAAAGGTGATGTTACTTTACCGAACTAAAGAAGTGTGAGTAAAGTAAAACTGATACCCTTTCAAAATAGTTTGTATTGAATATGAAAGTGACTGTTCAAATATGTATCATCCAACCGACAAAAACCTTTATGAACAGATATCAATCTGTAGTTTGATGCAAGTGTTTCAGTCGTTTCTCGGGTAGCGCAATGAATTTCTAGTAAATCATTTTCTGAGACAGTTTTCTGGATTTCGAGCGAATCCACTGACCATCATGACCACCAAGACAAACACGTGCAAGCATGTGGAGCTGGAAGAAATGGCGACGCGAGCGCAGTCCATAAGTTGCTGGGACACCTTGTTCTCACGAAGAAGAGCAGCCCGACCAGTGACACTCTTCGCAGCGCTACCAGCACAAAAAGCAATGGCGAACCGTCGGAGCTGCTCGAGCAGGTCGGGCATGAGCTCGACCGAAGAGCTTTGGCCACGCTGGGCATCTTCGGTGCGTGCGCTCAGCATAATGTCCTGTATTGCACTTGCAGTAGTAGTAGCAGTATGATACTTACCGTGTTTGTGTGTGTTGCTCGATTGTGACAGTGCTGATGCTGGTGACGTGTATGCTTACAAAGGTGTTCGCGCTCTGGGCGTCCATGTGAGTAGCCGCACATTCGGTAATGGCTCAAAGTACGACGCAATGGTTGCTAATACAACGGCTTTTCTCTCTCTCTGTATGCAGCTTTACTCGGCATCTTACTGATGGCTCATCAGCGGCGTTGCCAAGCACCCCAGCGATTCTCTTCGAAGTGTACGTAAACAGATCTCGTGTTGATCGATTGGCATTGAACCAGCAGTGTATGGATTCGTGGCTCACCTCGTTTTGTGATCTTGCTTAGCATCTCGTTCGCGTGGACTGGATATTTTCTGAAAAAGAAGCTCGGTGGACTGCGTTTTCTGGTCCTGTTTGGCTTCCTGATGGTACTCTCCGAAGCGATTCGCTACACGATATTCAGCTCGGCAAAGAATCTACCTGGCATTATAAGTAAGTGCGCTTTTATACTGCCCTCTGTTGCTATGAACGTCTGAATTCACTGGCGTTTGCTGCAGGACTTATCTGACTGCAGCGAGCGTTCTTTGAATGGAACGTGGGCCTCTCAAGCACCAGTCGGGCTTTAAAGGTGCGAATTACAAGGTCCTGTAGCACCTTGGTTTGGGATAACCCTCTCACTGTTGTTTGTTTCGCTTCATATGCTATTTGCTCCAGGTGATACTTGCTCATCAGCGCTCAACGCTGTTGTTGCCAAGCTTTAAGAGTGAAATGTCGTCCGACTTTCTAATTTGGATGGAGTTGTTGGGCGTCCACATCTTTCTTCATCCGCTGGCATTCCTGACGCAAGTCAGCGAACTTGCAGCCGGCTACGTGTTCACTGCGCTCCCAGAGAGGATGAAGTTCGTGGCGAGATGCGAGTACGAACTCGATCACGTGCTGCGCGAATAGGGCATCAAATTGCCCGTAAAGCGCCTCTGGAAGCTCGCGATCTCGAACTTCGGCTGTAGCATCACCGACTCTAAGTGGTGGCCATTAAAGAACAAAAGCGACTGATGATGCCTCCTGGGCACAGCGCGTTGCTTCGTCAGCCGTCTATTAAATAATTGAGATAGACACTACGGAAAGAATGCATCGCGGTGATGGAAGCTCGTGGTATCGGTGCTATCATAGAGGCGAAATGGTGGCCGCAGGTGCGGAAGGACAAGGGTGACTGATGCGGTGAATGTTCAACACGGCAGTTGGGCTGTTTTCCAAGATCCGATTTGCTCGCATGTTTATTTCCACCGTTTTGGTGGCTTTAATGGCCTCAAGACCAGAAGTCGGACATGTTCAATCACACACTTCCAGCAGTACTTGGCTTTATGAAATATGTTCTTGAAAACATGATTCTGTACTGATATTGCGCACCCCTTCATCCTCAACGCGTTGCCTTTCTGGCGGCACTAAATTTCCTGGCAGAGAGCAACAAGTTGCAAGCAGGGACAACGGGTCGCACGTCGCGCGAGCATGTGGAGCTGGCGGAGATGGCGGCGCGAGCGGCAGATGCGCAAGCAGCTGGACGAAACGCTGAAGATCAAGAAGCGCAGCCCGTTTACGAGCAGTGCCAACACTGGGACCGCCGGCAGTGGTGGCGACGACGCAAAGACCCCACACGCGTCATCGGTTGCGCTGCTCGTGCAGGTCGGGCAGCAGCTCGACCGGAGAGCTCCGATCACACTGAGCATCGTTGGTACGTGCTCATAGCGCATCGTCATTACTGCAACTACACATGAATGATAGTTTCTCACTCTGTGTATGCTGTAGTGCTAATGGTCGCATGGCACATCTACACGGAGCAATTCACATTCGGGACGTCCATGTAAGTTGTCTGTGTACTATAATACAGGGTGGATTGCTGTTGTCTGCTCCTGTTCCGCCTCACATCGAACATCTTCTGATCCATGTGCCCCCATGTAGTTTTGCGGGACTGCTTGCGGGTGGATCGCCGTTATTGCTCGTAAATAACTCGGCGTTTCTCCACGAAGTGTACGTGATGATCATCACCAAGCTCATTGCATGTTCTAGTGATCCATCTTTTGAAAATCAGACGTTTATGTATATAATCTGGTGTGTGTTTAGCATCTCGTTCGGGTGGACGGGGTATTATCTCGAGAAGAAGCTCGGTGGACTGCGCTTCCTGCTCGTGCTCGGCTATTTATTCGTGCTTTCTCAAGTTCTGCTGAGTGTACTGGCGTTCATCGTGGCCAAAACGCTCCTCTATAATGCAAGTAACGAACGAACCATATCGTAGTATCAAAGTGTCCGTTGACTGACATATTGCCGTTCAAAACACTGCAGGGATCCATTTTTCCGTGGTCGGTGGGCTTCTCGAGCGTCCTCTGGGCTCTAAAGGTGCGAATCACAGTCTTGAAGCGTGATTCAAGGCTTCACAGTAACACTAATAATCTGCTTACGTGATGTTGGTACAGGTGGTTATGGCTCGCCAGTATCCGACGTTAGCGCCAGGCTCAGAGATCCGAGTGCCGACCAACTACTTGACGTGGATGGAGCTGCTGGGCGTCCACATTTTTCTCCCGCGACTTACTCTGCTGAGCCAAGGCAGCGGACTCGCGGCCGGGTACCTCTTCACTGTCATCCCAGGCACGATGCAGCTGCTGGCGAAATGCGAGTTCCAAGTCGATCGCGCGCTGCGCAAACAGGGGATCAAGCTGCCTGTGAAGCACCGCTGGAAGCTCGTGATTGCAGACTTCAGACACAGCATCAGAGCGACAAAGTGGTGGCCGCGGCTCCGAAAGTGCAGGGCCGCTGGGGCTTGAGACTCCAATAGAAATAACACTCAACACACACAGGCATGTCAAAGCGAGTCTCATTATCAGAGTTAACGGCATGGAAAGTGAGCTGATAGATAGTAAAATAAAGTATAACGACACCATAGAGGCCAATCAACCATCCTCCGAATGGGAAGCTGACTAGCGGACGTAGAGGAAGCTCTCAGGAATGATCCGGTGCTGCTGCACCTGCTGAGCTAGTGGCTCCGTGGCCAGTGAGCGAGTCTCTTCAAGCGCAAAGCTAACGACACCGCAGTTCGCCAGCTTCTGGCGCTTGGCGTCGTGCTCCACGCCTGCGGGAAAGTACTCTTGGCAGAACGCACGGAACCAGAGCGAGTGACCGTACACTACCAGCACGTCGGCCTCTTGGCTGCTTACCCAGGTCGCAAACGCCTGCAGACGCGTGCGCCCGCAGCCGCGAATCGCCTTGTTCCCATGGCTCTCCTTGAGATTGAAGAGGTCGTCGCGACCTTTCTCGATGCGCAGCGCCGACGAGAGCACGTGCGGCTTAATCGCGTACGCATCGCTGATCGTGAGCGTGTCGATGTTGCGGCCAATCTCCTGCAGGCTCGAGAGCACGTGGATCTTTTCATCTGGGAGTTCGAGCCGCGCCTTCGAGCCAATGCGCGCAGTGTCGATCGCGCGGCGCAGGTTCGACGTCACGACGATGCTGTCGGGCAGTGGGCAGCTCAAGTAGCGCAGCGCGGCCGCCTTCTCGGCGCTTCTAGCGGTGCCATCGCCGCCAGATTCCATATCACAAAGCACTTTCTGGTTCATTTCACCACCGACGTCTTCAAAGAGCTGCTGCGCCTGGCGAACGCCGCGACAACTGAGCGGCGAGTCGATGAAGATCGAGTGCTGCGTGGGGAGCATGAGCCACTCGCGTACGCACGCACGCACAAACTGCACGAGCGCATGCCAGTGGACGCCGCGGTTGAACACAACGTTCCACTCGGACTCGGCGTGGCGCACAAAGATGATGCGCTTGATCGTGCGCTTCTGGTTCGATTCATACAATGAGGCGCTTTCAACCATGGGCGCTACGAGCGGCTGCTGCTCGCCATCTTGTTCGTGCTCGTCGTCTCCTGATGCTTGAGTGACCGGCAGCTGGCGCAGCCACTGCTTGTCGCGCGAGAAGAGCAGGTGCAGCACGCCGACTGCGAAGAGACTGAGCTTGCGCCAGACGTTCTCGCCCGCCTCCACGAGCGCCTCCAGCAACGTCGCGTTCGGGTCGTTCTCACAGCGTAGGCGGCGGTACGTACGCGCCGTCATGATCGCTCTCTTGCTCGTTTTTCGTACTGAAGCTGCTGCCGTTCTCTTGCGTGTTGGGCGAACGGACGGGTGAACGAACGCGTGGCCGGATGGATCTCTTTTTATAAATAGCTCTTGCTTTGGGCGAAGCGGAACGAACGGATGACGAGCGCGTGGTCACTAAGACTCGGGTGATCAAGATGCGGAAGCGTCAGGTGAGCTCGTAGTCTTATAGACCTGCTTGACACCAGGAAGCCGTGTCCACACTTGGGCGGTGACTGTGCGACAGCCATACGCGGAATTGTGCAAGTGCAATCACTTGCGTTCTTTGTTTTCAGCGAATTCGAATGTAGTCTTTGTGTTTGTATACTATATTCGTACAGCCAAATTGGAAATGAAAAGAAAGAACGCGAATGAGATTCCCTTTGATCGTGCATCCTTTCTCAGATGGAATGGCTGAGAACAAGCAGATGTTGAAGTGCAAGAAAACCTTCGAATAACCGATATTATAGGTTAAATTACCTGTTCACTATCCGAAAAGCAGCGTTTCTATTTGCGGGTTTAGTGAAAATTCACCACATTTCGTAAAAATGCATCGGGTGAAAAAATCGAAACGCTGGGCGATGACCTCGAAGACCTTCATGGCATTCCAACTAC